>JAAKBH010000310.1:600000-903601 GCA_019776075.1 Amaranthus palmeri
TCCTCAACAGCTTTGTACACACGAGGATCCGCTTCAAATTGTTTGTAGTACTTGATGGAATCTTTACCAAGGAAATCAAACTGGGTGGTAAAAATAATTAGTCAACTTAAGAAAGAATGAAAAGCTGCAAAAGTTCCCACTTTGCATATACATCCACCAAAATACCACCAATAAACTCATACACCCTTTCTTTATTGAGGTGAGGAACCCCAAACGAAATATATCAACAAAAGATCTTTTGGTTAATTGAGTTCCTCCAATTTAATAGCATTTCTGAAATACCCAAGTGACAAAATGGAAGAATTCATCCTACCTCCAATATATTCGGTGGGATCGGTTTTACGTTTTCGAATTTCAATGTACAGCAGCCAACAGTGTCTGCTTCATCATCATCCTGTAAATGGGAAGTTGCACCATAGTATTATAAACCGTTAGCGGCAATTCATGTCCTTCCCAAGATTTCAGTTATAAATCGTACAACAGCATGTCAATTTTAATTTTCCTTTTTTTTTCTTTAGGGGGAGATCGATCATTCATTCATTATAGTCAATAGCGCCATATTTACAAAGGAAAAAATACCATGGCAGAATACAAGTACACCTATAAAGATAGAAGAAATATCAGATTATACCTTCTCATTACCCGCCCTCAGAGCAAGTCTGTCAATGAGATAGGTAGCAACAGCTATTTGTTTTTTGGCCATATCTTTGTTTGTAAAATCCTTTGTGTAAGCTGATCTAATACCTTGAATGTAGTCCTACACTCAACAAAAAATAAAAATTAATAAAAAAATCACTGCACCGGACAGCTATGAACATCAATGTGAAAGTTCTGCAACCTTTAGTTTCCTCGCTTTCTCGTATTTCTCCTTGTCACTTTGCCCCTTCAATGAACTGCTAGCTGCTAAAAATACATACTTGAACTCTTTCTGGTTTATGGGATCGTTCCAATAAGCTAACCATGTAACAGTGTTGTCATGCCTTATTTCTTTCCATCTGGCAAAAACCATGAAACAAAATAAACGAGTTTCTGATTTGATGTTTTTCTTGAGTTGATTCTAAAATAAGGGAAGCATTCTTTTCTTTTGTAACAAATATTAATGATAAAATCATTACTTTTGACCAGGCATAGGACATTCGGGAATTGGAGCATCCTTTCCTATATTTATTGTTATGTCCTTCGGATAAATACGCTTTTTGAGTTTTCCCATCTGCACCGTGACAATCACAATTATGACTTAGAGACATTATCCAGGTAGCTCCGTAAACTCTAAGATGCAAATTGGAAACTGACCTTGGGATGCTCGCCACGACCCCTAAATAAACCAGGAGGCTCAACCCGAAAGTTTCCAACCTGTAACAAGTCGTAAACATTTTCAAAATTTAAGACTAAAAAATATAGATACGATATATAACAATATTTCATCGTGAAAGGGAAAAGAAAAACTGATTCAGGGTTCCCTATCTATCTAAATCTTACAGTCTACATATGCGCCATATAGTAAGTGCGTGAGAAACCCAATAATTATATGTATGAACTACTAGAGGAAAAACCACTAGTTAGGAAATTCAAACAAAATCTAAGGGTAAAAATTTATTTTGAATGATCTTTTAAGAACAGAATCACACCAAAATTCCCCAAAAATAAGAAGAAAAAAACAGACATAGTGGTTGAGTAGCATTTAAAAAACAAAAAGCCGAACACAAACAATATTATACATACAAGCACATAAGTCATTAATCATAGGAGGAAGAACGAAAAGAAACCTTTTCTTTGACACCATCAAGAATAGCCCACATATACTTCTCTTCTAGTTTTGATTTCTCTTCTTTTATTGCCTTTTTCTCCTGTCATGAGAGTAACAACGACATTAAACAAGTCCTGCAATCAATATATGCAATTCACCATACAAAAGCATAAAATATATCCAGCAATCAATATATGCACTTCCTCAAAATCATCTACAAAAACAAGTCAACGCTACATACAACATATATTGAAATCAGAGCAACTTATGTAGCTAAGATAGTTAGTATAGACCGTAAAGGGTGAAATCGTAGAATCAATGACCATCATCTAATATGATAGTACAATCACGGTCCACAGAATCGAACTACAGAGATTCACAAACTCATGATACCTACTTTAGAAGTTTTGATTAATTAGACATGTACACAACACAAGCATAACACATAGAATATCTTCCTATGAAATTTTTTCGATTAAATTAATATGGCATATACTTACTTCAGCACTCATTAGTTTCTTTTTCTCCTTCTCCCTTAGATGCCATTCATATATAGGCTTAAAATCACACTTGCTGAAATCCTGAATCACATGATTCTTCCCAAGAATTTTCCTCCAATCACCAAAGAAGTTTTCGTTAAATTTTTCCTTCTTCACATAGTCAGTCTCAAGCATCACGGCGTACATGGTTGCAACCTACAAAAAGAATGCAATGTAGCATATAATAAGCAGCTTGCCCAATGTAAAGATAAATGATAAGCTAATAAACGTACACGAAATATAAAAGAAAACAAACAAGGGAATAAGGCACACCTCCTCCTGCTCAGGTGTGAGTTCAACCGGTTTACCATTATACAGCATCTTAACCCCATGAGGTTGGTACGGAGGAGGAAATATAACACCATTATGAACTAAGGTGGTCCATTTCTGCCCATCACCTGAATTGGGTAACTCTTTCGAAGATTTTGAGAACTTTGATTCCTTCATTATTTTCTTTGACTTTTTGTTTGGTCTCAACTTTGAAGAATCAAATTTAGCGACCTTCTTCGCGGGCGCTGATTTACTGGAAGATGCAGCTTTATTACGTTGGCCTATAGAAATGTGGTCATCATCATCTTTGACCCCTGATTTTGCAGCTGTTTGCTTAGCCTGACTAGAGATGGATGCTTCAGAAAGTTTTGCTTTTTTTATTGAAGATTGACCAACAGAGGACTCTGAAGGCCTTTTGACCGAGCTGCCGAGTATCTTCTTACTTTTATTTTCCTTATTGATAGATCCATTCTGTTTTAGCTTTGAAGCCAAGGGCTTATCTTCATCAGAATCATCATACTTTCGAGAAGGTGTCCCACTGTTATTTTTCATCAACTTAGACGACAATGGCTTTTCATCATCCGAATCATTTGGAGGTTTCACACTTACAGCCTTCAGTTTCTGAGTTTGAGATCCACCAGCAACAACCCTTCCCTTATCCATCCTCGTACCAATTGGCTTATCATCATCAGAATCCTCAGAATCACTATTTGAAGACTTGACAACCACATTGGCTGCATCAGAATTCCCCTTATGTGGCCCAACAGAATACCTTGTACTAATTGGCTTATCGTCATCAGAATCATCATACTCATCCTTAATATGCTTAACTGAATTTCCCTCTTTAACTACATTGGTTGAACGCTTCTGCTCTTTAACGTGAATTTCCTTTCTCGACTGGTGATTTGCTGAATAAGATCCATTGTTGGAAGGGGGTTCAATGGGTGGCGCTTTGGACGGCGGAGATGGAGACGGTCTAGCTGAAGACGGTGGAGACGGAGATGGTCTAGTCGATGAAGGTGGAGACTTCATGGGCTTCGATAAAGGGGGTGCGGATTTTTTAGCTCCAAGAGTGGGCTTAGAAGATGATGGCTTTGACATCGAATCCATCTTTCCCTTCAATGTACTAGAATTCCTATCATTAGTGTTTCTAACATCCGAAACTGGCTTCAATGAATGCTTTTCAGGTATCATAGAAGATGAAGAATTCTTTAATTCTGAACTAATTTGATTGGATTTTCTTCTAAAAACTATTGGTTTTTCATCATCACTATCATCAGCAACCATTTTCGGATTCATACAAGCTTCCACTGCCATTACCACTATGTAGGCAAACCAGCATACACAAAATCATCAATTAGGCATTAAATTTACCTCTTTTTTTCAAACAACAGCAATAAAATCAATAAAGAAAATGCAACAAAACAGTAATACAATTCAGAACTCAAATCATGACTACTTTTCAATCTTCCCAAACAAACCCTTAAATTCAAAACTTTGCAGAAAACAGCAAAAAATAGGTCCATATAAAACATAAAACACAAACTTTAGCTATATCAACAAAATACAAAATACCCACAAAAATAAATTCAGTTTTATCACAAACCCATTAACCCAATTTCACATTTTACCTAAAACCAAATCCCCAATTACATTAAACAATTAACAGCACGAGGAACCCTAGAAAACAAAACCCAGAACAAAGGAAAAGAAAAAACAAACAGGTACCTTAGGCATAAATGGCAGATTGATTGCTTGAAGAGAATCCTGGTTGGTTTATTGGTGAATCCAAATGTTGTAAAAATGAAAATCAAATATAATAAAAAGGGAAAAGAATGTTTTTTTTAAGGATTTTTATAACAAAAAAAAATGAAGTCTTCAAAGTTTTAGGTTAGGACTTAGGTTGCTTACAAAGACAAAGTACAGACAGAGAAGAAGGGAAAGAAAAAATAAAAGAGGGAAAAATAAATAATTTCAATGCCCTTATATTTAAAGGAGTAAAACAATTAAATTTTTGTGGATACTTTGAGAAAAAACACTATTCGATCTTTATTTGATTTGTCTTCTTGCTCTAATATGAAATATACTTCTAATTTTTATAGGGATAGGATGACAATGAAATAAAAATAGGAAAAATTACCTATAATAATCCAATTTATTTTTCTTCAAAAAAAATCCAATCTTGATTTACCTATAATAATCTCATATATTGATTAACTAAGAATAATTCAACTTTGAGGGGTATTTTTCGAGAGTAAATCCGGTGGTTGGATGACTTGTTATAGCAAGTTTTATTTTATTTAAATAAAAGATCAATTAAAATAAAATGTAGAAAAAAATGTTAAAAAAATATTCATAAAAAATTTATAATTTTTTTATTATTTAGAATTTTTATGTAAATTTTCAAAAAATTTCGCTAATTTTAAATTAATATTTAATTTATTTTTTGGTGAATTACCTACTATAGCAGATCATCGAGTTACCCAAGTTTACTTTAGGCTAATAACATTTTAAGTTGGGGTTATTCATAGTTAATCAATATATGAGATTACTGCAAGAAAATCATAAAAGGTTGGATTATTCTAGATAATTTTTCCATAAAAATATTGAAATATTGAATTTTTTTATTCTATTCGAAATTTTTATATTAACGTGACAATTAAATTATAAAGTTGACTAAAGTGTAAGTCAATCTTAGAATTTTATAATGATATTATCGTCATCATATTTAATGTGTTTCGTTCTTAAAAACTATGATCAGGGTATAAAAAGATATGAAAATGTCAGGCTATATTAAATTTGATATATAGAGATAAGGAGATTCCGACCAATAAGATCTCGACTCTGAAAAAATGACAATGTTATAATTAGCCAAAAGATTTATTGAATTGTGAGGTTAAAAAAGTGTAATTACTATTAATAATAAATTATATTTTTTTTATGACTTAATATTCATTTATGCTTTTTTTTGAAAATATATTTAATTACGCTTGAGTTGGGTAGAGAATTATTTTTCATGATTTTGATAATTTTCGATTAAACTTTTCAAGTATCATTTTTAAAAACACATAATTTATGACATAAGTATAAACATTTTTTTTAGACATTAATTTTTTGGGTGAAATTTTACCAAAAATTACATTTGATATTTAATTGAAATTTGTTAAATATTTGCATGAAGTCTCTATACTAAAATGGGGTTAAACCTTTGAGGATGGTTTCTCATATTTTTCAGTGAAATCTCTATTTCACTATTTTAGAAAATTATAAAAGCATGTATTTGATTTTACAATAATATATTAACTTCGTATTAACTATTAAGAACCATTTAAACTAATCCAACCTATTTTGAATAAAATGTTTAACCATAATTACAACCAACCTATTTATTTGTTTAAAAATCGTTAACCATTTTATCAAATAGGTTGGATAAATGTGTAAAATGTTTGATAATCTTAATATTAAGGGATTCTTTATTTCTCTTTATATTCGATTTATTACATAATTGTACTAATAAAATTATAATAAAATGAAAATTATGCTACATGATTTATCATATATATTTAACTTTTATATCAAGCTAAAAGTTTTTGTATTCTAACTAGACACTAGAAGCATCACTTTTGTTTTGAAAATCTAGTGGCTATTCTCTTATACCTCCGCCATTCGGTGTAACCTCCGACAAGACCACCACACTTTCGCCTTCGGCCTTCACCACCATCGACCAAATTATTCCGCGTAACCAAAGAAGAAAATTCGGCAAGTCGCAAAAGAAAGACATAATACATAAACATCTCTTTCCATTTGTCGAAACAGACCAAAAAAGTGCTATAGAAAATACCGAAATATTATACAAAGATGCGAATAACCGATTCAGCAGATGAACAAAGAAAATACAGTTCACCTCCACACGAAAATCCGAGTAAGCAATAAAGTTACCAAAACCTATACTCCATGCCCGACTCTTGCACCTTCGTACTACTTTCGTAACATTGTGTATGAAAACATTGTTCTGTACAACTTTTATGTTTCGATGTTTGCAGCTTCTGCACCAGGGGTGCACCATTAGTCTTAAAAAACGACCCTAACCTTCACTGTTCATCCTCGATGTGATCCATCACCGAAGAAACAGTCGAGTCCGACGCTGCATCATCGATGTTCAACGATGAGATTTCTCCGCAAATGGAACTCTCGTCCTCGCTTTGAACTGAGGGAGCTGTTGACGATATGTCTGTGACCGTGAAGGATTCGGAGGGGGTCGGTGAAGATTCTAGATCATCTTGCTGTAAGCACCAGTACATTATGCTGGCCATCAAGGTCAAAATCATCTTGTGGTTTACCTGTATGGACCAAAGTCAAGAAACTTCAACTTTTGACGAAAAGACGACCCGAATGTGTGTTAGACTACATGAGAAATTTAACGAGATTTCTAGTATTTCTATGCCTCCGGCCTCCACCATCAAAATTGACGTTCACGTTAAATTAGAATCGTTTGAAAGGATATTTAGCTAACATAGACATACTTTGTGGTTGATAATCAGACGATTGAGCTTTTTACGAGCTTGAGACGGAAAATGAATCTAACGTAACTAAATCTACAAAATTTGAAAAGCATACCTCCATAATGTCCTCGGGCAATAAAAAGACGGAGCATCCAAGCTTTCTCGCAACACTGATGATATATATAGCATTTAATCGTTTTTCATCATCTACAGCGCAAGACAAAAAGATCCCAAGTTAACACAACATTATCTCAATATTTACTTGAAAGAGTAATATTAGAATACGGGTTATGAAATCTTCTGCAAGTATATAACGTTAACGGAAAAGTCCTTACCATTTTCACCTTTGGTGACGAGGTTCCAATTGACGACTCTAGGCTCGGCAGCACTCAGAAGTTCTAGGAAGAATAGACCATTAGATAAGCTTTTGTCCTGAAAATAGCATCGTGTTTTAATCAGATTAGAATTTCGGGGAAACAAATGAAAACAAAACCGAGCCAAGTTTGATTGACACTTCATTAGCTACTAACCTTAAAGCTATGAATACGAGACCTTCTCCCGGAGCTTTTCACCTTATAATTTGCCCAATTAAGGATATCTGTATCAGATATCTCTTTCCCGTGGGAGAAAGATCTTAGGTTCTTCAATAGTTGGAGCATATTATGCCTCATTAACTGCCACAGGAACGCTGGATACGAAACAGGAAGAGCGTTATATAATAAATCTTATACCCATATGAGATTAATGCATGTCAACCTCAGAGCAAGATTAGCATTATACCGAGTATTAGCTTCTTGTTTCCTTGAACAATATCATGTCCGGCCACATTCACGAGGGAAAATTTCAGTTGCTTCCCAATCTTAACCACTTGATTACAATTCTCGACTTTCCTGAACGGCATTTTGATGGGAGGCTTTGTTGCATGCTTCCAGTTCACTGATCCGGGAGAAATCTTGTCCAAGACTTCCAGGAGTACCCATCTACAAGACGGAAGATAACATTGTAAGAGACAAACTCATCGAGAAAAACAATATAATATATGGAGATTTATTGGAAATTAAGTTTGGTATCGTAGAACCGCGAAACGCAAGGCGTTGCCCCGTATCGGGTTCCAAAAGGTGCAGAAACATGATTTGAAACACTGGTGGTGCATTTTAATTTCCCGACGAGAAGGGAAAATACCCCAAACTCAAAACACCCCACACCACATAAATCAATGTATTCCGACTACATTATGATCCTATCTTAGCTTCTATTGGATAAACTTCCATTTCATAACTTTCCAAAACGCTAAACTAACATCTCTTTTTCGTTTTGATTCTCGTCTCAAATCGAATTCTTTTCGTGTAACATTAAATGGTACAACACTAGCATCACCTTCAGGATCCAAGTATGATTCAAATTACTAGCTCATTGCTCATATATATCAAAATGTCATTTTTCCTCCAATGCACCCACCCCAATGAAGAATTAGAAAGGCAAGCAAGACAAACCTACCCGTTTCTAACATCTTCGAACACATTGTTGACATAGGAGGGAATACCAAGACTATTCATCCAAAATCTGAAGCACCTTCCTTCCCTTGATGCCTGTACATCATCTGTCATCATCTCCGCAAAAGCAACCTTTTTGCCATCCATTGACAAACCGCTCCTGCATATAAAAACAACCCTCTTCAATGCATTTAACTTAAAACATACTCAGAAAAGGTACATGTTGTAAAAAGCCGGAAATATTAATAATTTATTGTATCAAATCCTCCACCAAAGAGGAGCAAATACAAAGATTACATAATATCATCAAGATGTTGATTTCACACCTCAACTTGAAAATTTGAGCAACAAACGCGAGATTTAGATTTGATGAGCCTTCAACAATGTCCTTGGCATCTAAATATCTCTTGCAGCCCATTCTTTCTGCATGGTCAAGTACCAAATTCGCTCTGTCTGTAGGGTCCTTTGCATCTATAGTTGCTGGATCACAATGTTCTGGTGCTAGAACATTGAGCAGGTATGTATATGCCTTTGCATCCTACACGAACAACAGAACAGCGATCTTATAGTGATTGATAACTAAGGACAATCAGAAATCAAATAGTTAATTATTGACATAGAAAGAGTTGAATATACGGAGCTTAAAGAACTGTACGCAATAAAGTGATTAAACCCAAAAACATTCCAACAACTATCATCTCCGATTGCAAGAATAAAGGTCGTTCTCATGACAGGCAGTATTTTCTCAACAAGAGTACGCCCAAATGTTACGCCTATCCTCCTATTACAGAATACACTTTTGATATTTTCCTAAGAAAAGAAGCCTTCCACTATGTACATACCTTTATATCTGATGAAAAGTTTGCCACAACTTTCTCATAACCAGCTCTCTGGAGATGGAAATTCATCCATTTCAACAAAACTTTTTCCGGGGATAAATTCATAAGTTCTTCAATGTCCTGTCAACATCAATATTTATATATCGTCAGGCATTATCTGGGTTCCAATAGTATATTGCTCACACCTAATAGTAGAAGAAAACATTACATCAGCGTCATCGGCCAATTCCACCAGCTGTGGCGTCTTCCTAAGGTTGAGATCAGCTAGGAGTTGGATCTAAACCAGTATGAAAGAAAAATATGTCAGTTCCGCATACAATGATAGCCTTCTATCACATTTGATGAAAAGACCATGCACAAGAGAATCAAAAGTCTCAAACCCGAAATACAATTTTCCATACCTTGATAATTTGAGAAACTAATCCAAGAACCAAATGCGGCTGCAAAACAGAAGAAAAACTTCATTATTAGTCAATGCAATCACAAACGATCATTATAATTAATGTATGTGAAAATTCTATCAGGCATCAAACATCCAAAAAGAATACATGAATATATTTCCTGACAGCGTGCGTACTTACCCTGCCTTCAACCAGGTCATGGGGTCCAATATTGACCACGGTGCATCCAATGGCTTTTGCAGAGTTCAGACACAGAGTATGATTCTCGTTTCTCTCCCATGGATTAAGAACCCTTTTGGTGTTTATTGCTCGCTCATCAATTGTTCCAGGAACGGCAACATTTATAAGTTTGCTGCATAAACCATACAAATTTTTTCATCACCTCAATCAAACAGGGTAAAGTTGCATGAAAGAAAATTGCTTCCGATCAACCTCAATAATTAAATTACCAGAGAAGCACTCCGTCCTTGGCCAGATTAAATAGATCATCACTATTAGGATCCATAGGAAGAAATTGCTCTAGGAAAGGGTCATCACCAAGATAACTATTTATGTGATGAACATAGCATCCCTTCTCAGACTGACTGATTGTATGAAGGAGGGTAGTCGTCGAGGCCTTAAGAAACGCAGATGAGTCCTTCGAACCACCAAGCTGAGCTGCTGCTCGAGCTTGGAAGCTTAGATGAACCTGCCAATGACAATAAATATACCCAAATGTTATTTATATGTCATATCCTTATAACACATAACACCTCCAATTTCACAAATTAAAATGTAACTTCTCCACATTAATAACTCTCAAGAGATAGATTAAAACCTCAAGCAGGCTGAAGTTAATGCTTGAACCCATCATTTGCAACAACAATTAACTCTTAATACTCTATAGCTTGTTTGGTTAATGGTATAAATAGTTGTAAAAGAAATGAGTTTTAGTTTTAGTTTTAGTTTTGATCAGATTGGCCAAGTCATTCCCACAATAATGAAGCTCTCATCCTCAAACATGCTCTTGCTTAGCAATTTATTTTTACCTCCTAATATTCCAACTAGACTGAGTTATATTTTCATTATCATTGCCACCATTAAATATCAGTAACCAAATGTGTCGCATAATTCGGCAGTTAAGACCATAATTCGCTCTTTTTGATTCGCGATTCACAAGGAGATTAGTAAATCATGTCAAAATGATAGTAATATACAATCATTCAATGTGGATATATATAGTAGTGAAAACTCATAAAGTGACATTCAACAAGCTAACAAACATTGTCAAAGCCTTAATCCCAGATAAGATTGAAGTCTAGAAAAGGATAAACCGAGACATTACCTTCAAAAAATCCTCGAAATCGATCTCTTGATTGATATCAGAAGCTGATTCACTTAAAATCTCTTTGATATCTTCCTCTTTAAAAGATTGACTAAAAGCTTTTAACTTACACATTATAGATGGCATGTCTCCAATAGTCACTTTACCATGGCTTTTTTTCACAGTAGTATACTACACCACAAAACAAAACCAAACAAAATAAACCCATCAGCTACATAATAAGCTAACATGATTCGTCAACTAATTCACTTTTGTGATGACCATTGCTCAAATTGGACCAAAAAATGCCCACAATCAATCATAATTCGTTTCTTCGATTCCCGATTAGCGAGGAGATTAGCAAAATCATGTTACGATTCGACACAAAGAAAAAAATGAAAAGGGGATGAAGATAGTTACTCTATTATTAAGGCTGCGAAGTTCAACTTGAGTAAACTGACTTTGAAGAGCAGGATCAGAAACAACAACACCCACATAGCCAGACATTTTGTAATCCTTTCGTTCTTCCCCAATCAGTCAATCTGATTGGGAAATTGATTGAAATCTCACCAGAATATCAACACCAATCCCAATAATTGTCCCTAAATCAAGATTTTCAATCACAATAATACATTAACAATAGGGAAAATGATTAATAAATGCTACCCATCAAAGCATACACTGTTTCATTGAATCAAAACACATTGTATGAATAAAAGGAAACCCCAATAATAGAATTGACCAAACATACCTAAAATGAAAACCCCAAATGAATCTGTATTCAATATCGATACAGATTTGATTCCAGGCAAAAATCCTGTATTAGTCTAAAGATTTGACTCTAATCCCCAATAATTTGGTTTTAGGGAAATCAAAACCCACAAATTTTAATTAATTAAATTAAATCAAAATAAACAAAAACTGTTGAAAGATTAAGATAGAATGCGTATGGAAAGAGCAAAGGTAACCAAAAAAAATGGTTTTTAATATGAAAAATTCCAAGAGAAGAAAAGTTTTGTGGGCGGTTGATAATTACGGAAATAAAAAAAATTGGGGTTTTTCTAATTTTATATGGTTAGAAAATGATTATAGAAATATTGCTGGCATTTTTTGGCTTGGATTTGATTCATCTTTTTTTATGGAGATTTTCTTGGTGATGCTGAGCACAAAGATGGCCACCGCTCCAAGTCACCGATATTGATTTGTCTTTACTTACCGCTGTCAAATGATGTCTCAACTGTTCATTTATTTCATTAACACGTACTTCCTCTGTTCCTATGAGATAGTATCAATGAGAAAATTGGTGAGAATTAAGAAACTGATAATAAATGAAGAGAGAATGTATTGTGTGGATGAAGTTAAAAGGAGTTAAAATGTATGGATGAGATTAAAAGAAAGTGGTGGGCCATAGTCCAAAAATAGAAATGCTGCAATTTAAATACGACGGACGAAAATAGAAAATGTTGCAAATTTATTGGGACGGAGGAAGTATTGCCTATTGGTACTCTTTCTTCTAAAAGAACACATATTTTTGCTGCCGGCGATTTTTCTAAGAGATCATCTTTAATTAGATAGGTTTATTATTGATTTTTAAAAATATTAAAAGTGGGCGTTATGAATGATGTAACTAATAAGTAGATATTTAAGATATTGAAAATAGGTGTTATGGACACGGTAAGCAAGGATTAAGGACAATGTAAGAAGGCACTAAGGATACGATAAGTAGACATTAATATTTAATGGGTTGGGATTAAGAAACGTATCTTAAAGAGGAGGCCTCTCAAGAGACTAGCTAAAAAAATTAGGAATCCAAGGTGTTTTAAATAAATTTGATAATATGATGTTTATTTGATTTACTTTCTAAAAATTAGTTGCACTATTAGAATAATGACACTATTTATTAGTGACCAAAAAAAAAAAAAAAAAAAAATGACACTATTTATTCATCACTCTTAATTTGTAATTAGTTTTAAATTATAAGTTAAAACATAGTCAAATGAGTTTTTGTTTAATTCGTCTCATTGTAAAAATTATTAATATTAAATTTTTATAATTTGTTATTATACATAATTACAAATATTACTCTCTCCGTTCCTTTTTGTTTTTTCACCTTACTAAAACGGGTAGTTTCATATGTTTTTCCACTTTAGAATACTTTTCATTTTTGGAAAGTTTTCATCCCACTTTTACCCCTTAAAATCCTACTTTCCTTACTTCACATTACTATTTAATTATTTTCACTCTCATACTTTCAATGCAATCATTACATTACACTATTATTTAATTATTTTTTGTCTTATACTTCAAATACAATCATTACTTCCTACTACTATATAATTAAAATAATATCCACTACCATCAAAAATTCCATTTTTCTTAATCTTGGTGAAAAACTCAAATAAGAGCATCAAAAAGGAACAGAGAGAGTAAAAATTAATAAATTAGACTGTGTGATAAAACAAACATTATAACTATTTAGAAACGGAGAAGTATTTAAATAAAGTTTGTTTTCCCTTTAACCTTTTCGCATACAATTTTTTTACTGGTAATTACAAAGTTAATAAAATACAATTATTAAGAAATGATTCATTTATGCCCCACACATCTTGTATTAGCATCTTACTTGTCCTTTTCTGAGTAACAAGAAACATGAAAATATTACCAGAATTTATTAATACCAATAATATTATTTATAGACTGGACCCAACCCAAAAGCAACCACAAAAAATGGATCTTATTCAGTCTTTTTCACATTTTCAGTAGTACATAGTATGTTACTAATTTTTATAGGTACTTTTCTCACTTTTCCTAACTAGCCGAATACCGACCTAACCGACCAAAATCCCTACTTCTATTTTTTTATATTACTGATTAGGCGGATAAAAAGAGGAGATACAATGCAAATCAAATTCATAATCTTATATGAAAAGGCGATACTTACTTCAACAAAAGATAAAATTTAATTCTCAAAATCCAGCTACTTTTATATCTGTTAGAGTATATAACAGATCTTGAGGCCTCAACCATAAGCGATCTGTTATATACTCTAACTGTCTAACACTATCATTTATACAAGTACACAAGAATGCATTAACCAATATTTTCTCTATTTCTCCAAGTTTTGCGTTATTCGATTTTAAAATACGGGGTTGTTTGGATTGAGAGTAATAATAAGGGAAGAAAAGAGTCAATAAACTAATAAAACAAAGATAATTAAAGATGGAAATGAAGTTAATGAAATTATTGTGATAGAGATAGAATGAGAATAATAAATAAAATTAAAATATAACGAATAAAAAAAGAGGTTGATTTCCCTCATTTGAAGGTAAAGAATTCCCGCATACTCCCCTAAGGTAAATTAATACCAAAAAATAAGGAAACTAATTGCTATTGTCCCTATTTCCCATTCTAATAAATTTTTCCACGCACCTATGTAACAATCAAATTTAATCATCTATCCAGCTAATTTTACTTGTAACGTACACAACTATCATGTTATTCATTTTTTATGGCTATACTTACTCTATGGGGATTGTTTGGTGGGCATAATTCATTTTAATTTGTGATGAATTTTTCTCTAAAATTGTTAGATACACAGTTCATTCCTCCCATTAAGCATTTTTCATGGATGTCATTTCATTCGGAGGTATATTCTTATGTCTTCCCTATATTTGCTTTTCTTGGGCTTCTTTTTTTGAAAGCGACGTGCAGTTGATAATGATTAAGTTGTGTAAGAGAAAGTCTTTTAAGATAGAGTTTCTGTGATGGTTTGGACTGAGATGTTATATCAGATTTAGCTCCAAAGAAATGCTAAAGTCTATGAAAGGTAAAGCCTTATCGGCTCAGCATATGGCTAACCGCTAACGCTGTCATCTTTTATGTTGCTTCTAGACTTAAGGATGATAGGAAAGATAGCCTTATTGTATAGTTTGTCTTTTTGGGTTTGGTTTGTTTGGCCTTTATTGTTGGTGGTTTTTCTTTGGTTGGTGCCTCCTTACGTGTTTAGGGTTGTGTTTATTTTCCTTTTATAGCTTAATTAGGTTGTAAAAGATTTTTTTAGTGTTAATATATCTTTTAATTGCCAAATAAAAACATTAATTAATATCTTTTTAATATTGCACATTCAAATAAGGATAAAAAATTACAATAACAATATTATCTTACAAAACTAGAACATCAAATTATTCTTTTATTGTTTCCAAAGAATAAATCTATAGAAATAGTAGAATACTTAGTTTCCATGTACAAATTAATTGCCCATAAATGTATTCAAAAAGTTGAGAAATAAATTTAAGAAAATTGTAATTTAACAAAAGATCATTAGCTAGTGTTGCATAAATCAAAATTTTAAAGACATAATATTTATTAAATAGGAAAATATGCCCCTATCTCAAATATTAATTCTCTCAAATATCAATTTTATCTTTCAAAATTGCAAAATACAAGATTGAAATAACTAATGAGCTTATAATTAGGTAGTAGATGGCCACTCTTTCTGAATGTCAAATGTGTAATTAATCTCCAAATAACATTTGTTGTCATCATCAAGAAACTGAAACAATCAACATTTAATAATTAATTAATTAGTACTATAAATAATAATAAATAATTTTTTAATTTTGTAAATAGTTACAAAATACTATAGTATTATTTTTAAAATTTTTTTTGCAAGAGAGTCAATATATTTAAATAAACTATATTCAGAAAATTTGATTCTTATTTTTAAATACCACTGTCATTCTTTAAAGAGGCATGACAAATGTAAATATTTAAGTGGATGATAGTTGATTAGATGATAGTATTTACCTAATAATTTAGAATTTGATTATTTTTAAAATTAGAGTTAAATTAGATATAGTATGGAGTAATTTATCATAGCAATTCTATAAAACTATCTCAAATTTAATACTCATATCTAATTGAATGAAAAGTGGTATGTTCAATAAATAATTAAAAAATATCAATATTTAATTTTCGCTTTAAAAAAGTTATATATTCGATAAATTTAATCATGATAATACATATTGCATTATTCTTTAAAGGTTTTTTATTTATTTCATACTCATAAATTTGTGCATTGCACGAGTTTTTATACTAGTATATTATAATTTTTTTATTTATATAAAAACAAAAGTGTAATAGGTTAAGTGTCTAAAAATATACCTTGGACTTAGCACTGTAAGAGCCTCTAGCAAAAAATCCAGAAGGTGTTGTCTCCTCTGGCATCTCATGTGTGTAAGGTTCTCCCTGAGGGCTAAATGTTCCTATCATTTCTTTGGTACTATCAACTGCACAATTTTTTTTAAAAAAAAATCATAAAATAACTCGTTAAATTATAAACGCTTTTATTTCTATTAAGTTGTAGTTGATAATTACAATAAAGTTATTCAGGATGATATTTTTTTATTAAAAGAATAAATTTGTATGCATTCAGATACTTCCAATTTAATTTCGGACCCACCCAAGTAGAATCCACAAAACAATGGAATATTTCCTAATGAATTGTTTGTTGTTATTATTATTATATATAATAATTGGAGACAATCAAGGAAACTAAAAACTTATTTTCCTTAGAATAAAAACTGAATAGTTTTATTACTTCTTTGTGTAAGTGATGAGAATTAAACTTTTATCACAAATAACTAAAAACTTATTTTTCCATAGAATTCAAAACCTAATACTTATATTCTTCGTTCTATGAGTGGTGAGATCAAACTTTATTATCACAATAATAACCAAAAACTTATTTTCCCATAATTAAATGCAAAACCTAATACTTATATATTACTTATTTCTGTAGGTGGTGAGAATTGAACTTTTATCATAGTAACTAAAACTTATTTTCCCATAATTAAATACAAAACCTAATACTTAATTATACAACTTCTTTTTGCAGGTGATGAGAATCATAATAACTAAAAACTTATTTTGCCATAATTAAATGCAAAACCTAATACTTATTTCTGTTGGTGGTGAAAATTAAACTTTAATCACAACAACGACTAAAAACTTATTTTCCCATGATTCAATGCAAAACCTCATACTTATACAACTTCTTTTTGCAGGTGATGAGAATCAATAATAACTAAAAATTTATTTTCCCATGATTAAATGCAAAACCTAATACTTATTTCTGTAGGTGGTGAGAATTAAACTTTTATCACAATAACTAAAATTTATTTTCCCATGATTAAACACAAAACCTAATAGTCATACTTATAAGACTTCTTTTTGTAGGCAATGAGAATCATAGCCGAAAAAAAAGCTTCAACCATCATATCAACCCGTGTTTTGACTAGAGACAAAATATGAAAATAATACTCATAATCATCATCATCCTACCCAATGTATCCCGTCCATAGAGAACAATAAACAGAGTCTGAGGAAGGAAGGACGGCGGCAACTCATACCCACAAAGAAGAGACAAAATAATACTAATAGTGTTAAAAAGTACCTTTAAGACCAGTTTTCCAAACGGTATTGATGTACCTAAGACCAGAAACAATGTTGTTACTAACTTGAAAGCAAAAGCGAAGACTGTAAGGACTATCTTCCTTCAAAGTGAACCATAAGCCTTTTGGATCTCCAGATTCTGGTAATGGTAGCACTATTTCATCTCTTCCTGGAGACACTATTGTTAAACTTAATATCTTCACTTCTGGTTCTAGAGTTTCTGCATTTAAAAAAAAATAACAATATTATTTTTTGGACATACGTACAGGGCCGTAGCAAGGGCAGGGCAAGTGGGGCGACCGCTCTGAACCCCCAAATCGAAAGCCCATCTTTTGATTTAATATAGGCCTCCAATTTCCAAAATAATTATTTATGAAAAAAAATGACAATAAATAAAATAAAAAAGGGAAGAAGTGCATTAAGCAATTAGCAAAACTAGTTTCAAAAGAATTTCAAATTCCACTATTCAACCCTCGTCCTTCCTATTATTCCAAATTTACCTGACCTTTTGGGGTTCGGCCGCTGCTAGGATGTTAGATATAGATTGTTCATTTTTGATTGAACGTGTTGTTAGCAAACATGTGCGATTTCATATAAATAAGAATAACACATGATTTAATAAATTATTGTACTATAGACGGTTGACTGTTATAATCTGAAACTAAAAAACAATAAATTTTTGACCAATCATAATATAATACAAACATGAGTGAAATAATATTTGAAGGTAATAATAGTTTATCCACCGGATCAATTAAGTTTTTTCTGATTCATTATTTAAAAGAATTAAATTACATATAATTTGCCTAATTTAATTTAATACCTTCGCCTGATTCAAAATCAACATTGCCAAGAAGTTGCTCTTTCCACTTCCTTAAACTCTCATCATCCTGCAACATACCAAACATTAGATTAAGGCACTATTATTTTGTAGCCCTAAAATTATGGGGTTGTTTAAAATTGTGCACGTGTTTAGCGTTTTGTTTAATATAGGGTGGACTGAACACTGATACTCTATATGCGCGTTTAACCAACTTTATAAAATATGATAATAATCATATTTTTAAATTAAACAAACAACTCAGATCATGACTTAGGCTAAAGATTTGACTGTTTTTATCGGCTTTTAAGCTAAATCAACAACCTAACTTTTTATAAAGATGTTTGATACAATAATGTATTGATTGCTGACGGTTTTTGAAACGAGTTAAGATCAACCAAACAAGAGCTATTTTTATACACAGATCGATATATTGCAACTAATTTGAAACGAAAATAATTTACATGGGAGGTTCTGAGCATGTTCAACATGTACGACCGCACAGGGCCCCGAAAAATTAGGGGCTTCAATATTAAATTACTTAGAATATGTTAAATGTTGAAAGGTAAGTTGTTAGATAAATATCATAATTTTTAAAATTGCACAGGGCTTTTATAAAATTTATCAATATTTACTCCGCGCCTGTTAATTTATGCACCTTATCTTTCTCAAAGTGTTCTCTAATACTGCATTTAGGACCCAAATGAATATTATTTAGGTCTTCTTCATCATCCTCAGTTGGACATAATGAATTTTCACTATCTGGGGCTGAAGATAATATTGGATCATTTGCCTCTTCCATACTTCAAAACACCTTTTTTTCTTGTTGTAATGATAGTAAATAAATAAATCTCAATGAAAACTAAATTAATTTTAGCTTTAAATTGCTCATAATTTCCCTAATAAATTATTTGGAGAATTAACAGTAATAAATTTAAGAAAATAAATAAATTATCGGAAATATTATAATTTAGTTCACATAAATAAAAAAAATGGTGGATTATGAAAAAGAGAAAAAATGAGTAAAGGTGGATGATTATGAAATGATTTCAAATTAAAGTATAAATTTTTTTTTATTTGCATAATAAACAACAAGAGAAAAATAAGGGTTATGTCCAAGTGTTTAGAGGTAAATTTGGTAAAAGAAAGGAAATTAAAATACTTAACTTAGAAATGGTTATAAAAAGAGTGATAATTAAAGGTTATATGCATTTAATTTGTGGTTAAAAACCAAAACAAAAAGGAAAAAATATAAGAAAGATTTATATGGTGATCCTAAATTTTGTGAAAAAAATGAGAACTTATTTTAGTATTAGTTCTTACACATATACGTAATTCATATAATTAGCAGGGTTTGATAAATGACTTTTAAATAATTTTTTGATATCTTTTTGACTTGTTAATTGGCCAAATAACTATAAAAAAAGTCATGTAAATTCCTTATAAGCTAATAGCAATATAGCATGCAGTGGCGGATTTAGAAATCAAAAGAGTGAGAGCACACATATTAAGAACTTTCTAGTTTTACACGTATTATTCTTAGGATTGGATGTCGCATAATACTTTTTTAGTCGGTCAGTGCCCTCACTTGAGCACACAGGAGGGCACCTGGCTCCGCCCCTGATAGCATGCCGTGATCAACATTTTGTAGGCTTTTTTAAAAATATATCATATACTACTTTCATCTAATAAAATACTAAAATTTAATAAATATGATTTTCAAACATTTTCTTGATAACTAAATGTGACAATAGTTTGGCAAAAAAAAAAAAAAAAAAAAAAACAGGTGCTCTCTTAAGAGATCCTCTTTTGTAAAGACCATTATCAAAAGTCCAGCCCAAATCTATATACTTCCTCCGTATTTAATTATTTGCAACTTTGGGGTCCTTCACGGACTCCTAGACAAAACTTTTAGTAGTGTATTAAAATAGATTAATGAAGTTAATGGGGTGGGATTATAGTATTATAATATTAAAAAGTAAGAGAGAGTATTAAAAAGTATGAGAGAGAGTATTAAAAAGTAAGAGAGAGTATAAAAAAGTAAGAGAGAGATAATAAAAAAGTAATAAAAAACTTTCTATAAATAGAAAAAAAAAAGAAAGTTGCAAATAATAGAATACGCCATTTTTGGTAAAAGTTGCAAATAACCAAATACGGAGGAAGTATTAAAGTTGTAATAATACATCACAAATTCTTGTGAGAGACGGTCTCTTTGAGAGACCAATTCTAATTGGGTCGGCCCATAGAAGAAAATATAGAATAAGAGTAGGAATTAAACTCTAATGGATTGGGCTTGAGAGACGTCTATCAAAAAGACGGCCTCTCAGGAGACTTGCTGATAATATGTATATAGAATTGGACTGTGCTTTTGAGAGTCGTCTTTACAAAAGACGGTTTCAAGTAAGAATTTGTGAAAAAAAAATTTATTAAGAGATAGTAGCAAAATCATTAAGATTAAACTAGTTGAAGATTGTGAAAAAATAGCTTTGGGCTTTGGGCTGTTGAAAGTGGATCGGGCTATGCTCATTTGTGACTCACTCTTTGAGCCCATCAATTAGTTTTAGAGACCAAAGTTGAAGATTCTTGGTTTTCGTTTGAATTGGATGTTAGAGAGGGTCACAAAATTTTACACGAGACAGTTTTATTGTAAGACGTGCCTCACCATCATTATATTCGGTGTATAAGATAGTCTTATGAGTAAGTTTTATGAGCATGATACAACTGATATAAAGATGAGGATAAAAGAGAAGAAATGAGTTAGGTAAGAATCGAAATTAGAATATCACCTAAAAAAGATAATACTTGCTTCAGTTAAGTTAAGACTCAATTTGACTCTTTTTAACGTAATATAAATTGATTTTAGATTACCAAGTTTATAAAAACCTCATTTTGACACAAAATTTTGTTTATGACCTTAATAAGCTGTTTATAAACAAGTTATGTTACGTTCATTAATTTATAAAACTCTCACATTGAAATTTAATTTTAAAAAAATTGAGTAAAAATTGAGTATTTTTAAGTTGGCTACTTATACTATTCTTTTTCACTAGATTTTGGCATTTTGGTGTATTTTTTTCTTTAAAACGCAGCTAATAAAACACTAAAAGTTATCAGCCTATTTCATCAGTAGCTAACTTATACATTTGTTCTAACAACCATAATTACAGCCAATATTTCCAGCGGATTAAACAAATTAATTAAATTTAATCAATAACCACTTGTCAAACATTCTTTTTCAAATAAACAAACCAATTTTATAATTTGACCTTTTTGGTAAACCAACATGACCTATACTTTCCAAAATTAATTATACTTCTTACATTTCAATTTTTACGCAATCAATTATTGTATTTTGATTATTTATATCTTGACTTATATAAAATTAAAAATTAAAAATGTCAATATTATAAAAAAAAATTTAACATTTCAAACAAAATCTCATTTATGTAAATTTTTTGCATACAAGTCACAATATATAATATAAAATAAACTTAAAAATAAATAATAACCATAAGTATTTTAAAAAGTATACTTTCTCCGTTTCATTATTCTTGCAACATTTCACTTTTCGCATTCCTATGTGTTATTTTGTTTTTTTATATCTTGAATTATACAATTCTAAAAATCATAACAATTTAATATTATGAAAGCATATGATTAGACGATTGAAACTAGAGGTGTTCAACGGGCCGGGGTAGGTCGGGTCAAAATTTAAATGGGTCGGGCCGGGGCGGGTCATGTCAAATGATAAACGGGTCGGGGCGGGTCAAGCCCATTTAAATTCGACCCACTTTGACCCTTTTTAAAAAAGTTCATAGAATAGCTTTTTTTATTATATTTTATGTCCCGTTGGGTCGATCCACTTATGTATATAATAATATTATTTAAAATTTTTATAAAAAGTGGTAAATTTTTTTTCCGCAATTAATACTTATAACAATTATCTGACCCGACCCGACCCTTTACACCAAGGCCCGTTAACGGCCCGCCCCATTATTGACCCGACCCGCTAATGACCTGCTAAAATGTGACCCGCCCCTTGACCCGTTGGGTCGACCCGCCCCATTGAACACCTCTAATTGAAACAAGATCTCACATAACTATATTATTACTTACACATTAATCACAATATATAAAATAAACTTGAACGATAAATAGTAAATATAATCAAAATATAGCGAGCATTTTAGAACGGGCTGATAATCCAAAAAATTGTTTCAAAGTGGGAAGATGACAAGTCAACTAACTAGCAAGTAGATATATTAGTGGGTTGGACTTTTGCTCCCCCAAATCTCAGAGGATGTCTTTACTTTACTTCAATTCACCACTAAGGGCATTTTTGTCATTTCATTTATCAAATATCCAATAAAGTTTCCCCTTTTATTCTCCCTCTCTATCTCTCTCTTCTCCCTCACTAGAATACAGTAGAGAGAGAAAATCTAGGGAGAGAAACAAACAGTAGAGAGAGAAAGGAGTTGTAGTGGATATTGTCTTTTTTTCCTGTTAGTGGGAGAAAATTAGGGATTGTAGATTTTAATTGATTTTTAAATTAGGGTTTGTTAGTATTAATTGATTTTAAAATTTCAAACAAAAAATGGTTTCAGACCAAGAAATAGCAGAGGGGATAGAGTCTTTGTTTCGGGAAACAAACCCTAATTCTTTTACTTCACTTAATGATGTTGTTGTTCGATTGCAATCAAAATTAGGGTTTGATCTCACTCACAAAATAGAGTTTATCCGTGCTCATATCAGTCTTCTCTTCACTTCGCAACCTCCTGCACCTCCTGCACCGCCGCAAGTGGCGCAAACGGCGAATGTTCCTCCTGTTGTGATTCCTCAACCTCAACCTCAACTTCAAACTGTAAACCCTAATCCAAATGTGAATGTTAGTGTTGGTCATCCACAGCAAATGGTTTTTCATCATCCTCATCCACCTACTTCTCAATCTTACTTTCCAAGGGGTCCTACTGAGATCAGTTTCGCTCAGCCTGGTACAGTAGTAGCTGAAGGTCTCTCCTCACCTCCGGCTAAAGAAAGGTTTTGTATTTTTGTAATTTTTGAAATTGAAATAAAGATAGTTTTTTTATTTTTTTTATTTTAATCTCGTTGATACTTTTTGGAGTTTTTGCTCATTTTGTGATAGTTTAGGGCTTCTGACATCTGAGTAGTTTAAATTTGTGTGAAATGAGCAAGTAGGTGAACGTTTGAGAATTTATTTATCAAAGATTTTCTTTTTGGTTTTTCATTTATGGTTATTTAGGGTTTATGGAAATTGGCTACTTTAAATTTGTGGAATCCGAGGGATTTCTGAATGTTTGAGATGAAATTTTGTGGAGAATGATCTGACTATTAGAGGTTTCATGTTTGGGGATTGTTATTTTTGTGGCATTGTTGTCATATTATGATGAGTTTGAGTATTTTTAAAATCGGAGCAGTTTAAGTTTTTGGAAATGAGGAAGTGAGCGAATGTCTGAGAAATCAAAGGTTCGGAAGATGAATTTTTTTTGGTTATTTTTTCTCATTCAGTGATAAGTTGGATGTTCAAAATTTAGTACTTTTTGAGATATGTGGATTTTTGAGGAGCAGTAATTATAATATTGATTACCCCAATTGTAACTTTTTTATGAACAATTGGATTTTCTCTTTTGTAGGTTAGTATAGATAGGCCCAATAGAGTATAATGTTTGCTAGTGATGCTTTCCTTTGTTAATTTATTTTGGTTTACGTAGGATGAAGGGTTCGACATTCTTGTTGTTTGCTATGAAGAAAATGGATTTATGTTAGCCGGTTACCAAGTTTTGCTCTTGTTTATACTAGCAACGTGGGGCTTCGGGATAGACAGATAATATTAGTGAGGAGCCACTTCCATAAATGAAATGTAGTGCTGTGGAGGAAACATTTAGGTGTAATTTCTTTTGACGTGGTAAATTGGATGCTATGTTAAGTTTGGTGAATTTATGATGTGTACTGCAGTTTTGTATGTCTAGTGTCTCTTTTGTTATCTTTATCTTTTAGCACTCATAGAAATTGGTGTTTTGGGAGAATTGTGGATTTATGTTCGTATAAAGTTTTGACCTTGAAACTAAGTTTGCAAGAATTTTTGAAGAATTGTTGAGTATCTTTTGTTTTGGTGTATGTTAAGATTTTTGAAGGTATCTTGATGAGAAATGTAGGAGAGTTAGGAGAAGAAATCGAGGAAACATAGAAAGGAGGAGCTTCAAGGTTTGTTACTTGAGGCTTTAAAAGTGTTTTTTTAGGAGTACATTTTACATTTGGAGTTGAGACACTCCGAGTTTGTTTTTGGGGTTTCAACTATGATGGAGTTTGTGGGAATAACAAGGTATACTTCCTTCAAATCAAATGTGCTTGTGTCAACATGAATGTTTGATATGGTTAGTTGGGCTCCTTTTTTAGATTTCATTAGGAGGATGCAAATGAAAGAAATGTAGGAATTTTGAATATTGGGAATGAGAAGCAGAAAGAACACTTTTTTTTCTGTAGCTTTTGGGATTGAGAAGGAACTAGGCTATGCTTCCTGAACCCTGAGTGCAGCAAATGTGAAGACTCTTAAAGCCTGATTAAGCTAAGGTTTATCAAATTTATGCTTGTTGGCTCATTTATATGATACCCTTCTGACCTCTCTTTTTTGTGCTTGTTAGCTTTTTAAGTATCTCTACTGTTCCTAACAGATGTTCTAAAAATCATTTATTTTAATTGTGGAGTGCTTTCTTCACCCATTTGTTCTGGGATATGGTGCACTAATTTTCATTATAGATGCTAATTTGATGTCTTGTATCTTCAAGTGGTATAGTAATATGACTCAGGATGCACACATTTTTTAACAAGTTTTTTTCATCAACTCCATGAATGTGTTTTTTTTTTTTTGTACTTTTTCTCAATTTCTGAGTTTTGAGTTGACGTGCATTATATTTCATTTTCAATCTCTATTGCAGCACCCAAAGTCGGCCAAAAAGAAGAGGTGGTCCGGGAGGGCTGAACAAACTCTGTGGTGTTTCACCTCAGCTTCAAACAATTGTGGGTCAACCAGCTTTGCCAAGAACAGAGGTATAGTTCCTTTATAGTTCATTTCTGTTTCTGTCTCTTCTCTATATATGTTCTTCCTTGTTATAATGTAAATTTTCCGTGCAGATTGTCAAACAGCTTTGGGCTTATATTAGAAAGCACAATCTCCAAGATCCAAGTAACAAAAGAAAGATAATATGCAATGATGAGCTACGGTTGGTATTTGAAGTTGACTGTACAGACATGTTTCAGATGAACAAGCTGCTGGCCAAACATATTGTTTCTCTTGATCCCACAAGTATATGAAAAGTTCCTTTTCTTTTTATACTATCTTTTCACCTTAAGTACCGTTCTTGATTCCATGTTCTGATTGTTTCAGAGGTTCCGGAGGTTCCAGAACAACCATCCAAGAAAGCTAAGGTTGAAGAATCTGAAGTTCCAAGCACCGAGTCTGATGGCCCCGCTCCTATTGTGATATCTGAAGCGCTGGCCAAATTCTTTGGTACAAGTGAGAAGGAAATGCTTCAGTCTGAGGTTTATAATCGTATTGAAGAATACATCAAGACAAAAGGTTTAGAGGTGGGTTTTTGTTTGTTTTTAACTCCTATTGTCTTGTTCTTAAAACTTATTAAATTAATTTTAATACCTAGTCATGTTCTTTGCCTGTATGGTCCCTGAAAGTAACTCATTTGTTTTGATGATTTAATTTTAAAGATGGATGATAAAGAGGTTTGTTAGTTTTCTGGAATCCTTGAACCTTATTAGTCTATAGATTCTTCTGCACCTGAAATGCCTAGTATAGGAGTATGCTATTATGAGATATGATTTGACCCATAATCTACATTGACTGTTGTAAGTAGGTTCTGAACAGGTGTTTTGACTGTGATGAATTCTGGAGCTTTGGAAAACAGGATACTTTTGGGTTATTGTTTGACTGATTCAAGATTTTGATATTTTTCAGGATTCAACGAATTCATTGGTCATCTGTGATACTGAGCTTCAAGAACTCCTTGGATGTGAGAGCATTCCTACTCCCGGGATTCGTGACGCTTTAGCTCGTAATCATCTTTTCCCCCGAGCATGATGTAATCTGGTCAGTGCCTCATATTGCTTTATTAACACCATTATATTGTTTACATCTTGCACTATCTGCTCTCTTAGTTTGTATCTGATCATCACTTTTGGACATGCTGTATCCACAAGTAACTCCACAAGGAGCTTAGGATTTATTCGAAAAATTGTGGGTGAGATGTATAATGGCACCATAAGAGCTTTGGAAGAAGGGGATCTCATGGCTTCTCTTTAGATATATGATAGTTTCAATCCTACTTTTCCTTTTTCCTTGTGATATGGAATTACAATCCGACATCCGTTACCTATTTCACAGACTTAGGAACCCTATCTAAGTTGTGTTCAGAGTAAGCTATTTCATGAAAACATTCGGGTTTTTGGGTTAAAGTTGAACTTTATCTGACTCAGACGTAGTATTACAGCCGGATATTCCACGTATTATAGTCATTGAAAACAGGGTCGAGAGGTCCTTATCTATATTTAGAATGAAGTGTTATGTGATCTGTGTAGGAGCTGTGTCGCAGTGGTCTGGCAACCTGGCTTAACCAGCGTATACTGTTATGCCAGAATATGCAACCACATTTTCCATTCCGACAGTGTAAACAGAGTTGAGACGTCTGCAATCGGCATAACCCAGGCTTCTACATTAAAGATACTTGTAGTGTTTTGATGTTGCATTTTGTTTGATCTTTTGTGTGCCACAGCCCACAAGGATTTAAGATATATCTTCTGCCAACGTAACATAGTTCGATAGCCAATTTCTTTTTGAATTCGCGATTTGCTCTAATTTGCTTGATGAGCTCAAAACCGACCATAATGAGATTAGCGAATCATGTGACACTGCTCCTGCCTTAACTTAGCTACTCTAATCTTTCTCGCACGGGTATATCATCGACAATAAATCAACTAATTCCGTAGTTGCTTGCAGGTATTGGATGTAACAGCAATCTAACTGACATGGTTGGAGGATTTAAGTATGTTGTCGGCAAATAGTAGTATGAGTAATCTATCTGGACAGTATTGTAAGTTATGAGTAGGAGATGACTGTAATTAGGTGCAGGGTTGATAACTTAATGTAGGTAAGCCACAATTAGAGTTGGGATCCTGATTCCTGAATCTGCTGTTTATTTGTTAGGGTATTTGTAGAGATGTATCTTAACATGTAGGAAACTCTGTACTGTAGTAGTTCTGAACAGAAAGCTTTGTACAAGATGGCACTCATTTATTATTGCCCTTGTTTTATCAATGTAGACACTACTATCCTTTAATGGTGCATTTCAATGCTTACAAGGTAATTTTAGCTTATTTCGATATAAATAGAGGGTATGTAGTCAAACCATCCAATACGTTTGGCAAACTAGCTACTTGAAACAGCTTATTATTAAGAATTAGACGTTTTTGAAGAAGCTGTTAGATCAAAATTAGATGGTTAAACGAGTCAAGAAAAATACAAAATCAATTACTTAAGTTAGTCAATGTAATCAGCTACCAGCTATCAGCTGTTTGCCAAACACACCCAATAGCAAAGCGAAACATATTACTCAGAATGAAAGACGAAAAATGAGTTTGTCGATAAATTAAAAGAGATTGCGTAACTTGAAGAAAGCGGGATAAGTATCTCTTAAAGTTTATATTATATGAGTCAAAACTCTCAAATATTCAAATCGACGTAAATTTAAAATGAGAAAAAAATACAATTTTTTTTTTCCATAAATTTGAAACAAGACAAGAAGAGATGTAACGGCAAACTATTGAATATTGTTATCCCTATATTTATTATTATACTCGCAAGTCCCAAGTAGTAGGTTGAATCATTCATTATCATAAATCAATGCAATAATTCACATAATATACTCTTTGTTTTTATATTTTTCAAATGGATGATTCCATAATTAAGGAGTAGAGTAAACTCTAAGAATTGAGATTTTAATTTATTTTTTCAAAACGATGATTCCATAAAAATTCACATAATATACTCTTTATTTTTTGGAGTTCAACCCATACTGAACGCAGGTATCAATTTGGGGTTTCTTGACTGCGCACATCTCTCTTTACTCCCTCATTGGGGGTATAGGTATGATTTGTTTGCATCTTTCAAGAAAAAGAAAAACCCCTACTCGAATCCTGCCTTGTGCGGGATACCGAAAAGGTCCTTTACCTTTACCTTATACTCCTTATTTTTTTATTTTTAATATTGAAAACTTCTATTAATTAGGAAAGTGATAGGTTCAAAAAACTACACTAGTATTGTTTTTTTAATTTTTTCATTCAAATTGGGAATTCTCTAATTGACCGAGTCCAATGAGGATAAAATTTTGGATTTTCCATAATTTCATTGGCCATTAAGACCCATCAATTTATTTGATCATATTTATGTGAATTATATTTATATTGTCATAATTGTTAATAATGTTGAAATCCCAATTGCCATTTCCCTACAATACTAGTATTAAATATTCTTGAGTAAACAGTTTAACTAAGGGTTTAAGTAATGAATATAGATTAATGAATATAGATTCAGGATATGTTATATAATCTATCACGACATGAAGTGCAAATGTAATTGTTTTAAATATTTACTCTCTTTGTCCTATTTAATTTGCAGCATTTTTTATTTTAGTCCGTCTCACTTAATTTGCATCATTTCTATTTTTGAACTATGACCCACCACTTTCTTTTAATATCTTCCATATATCTTAACTCTCTCAATTTCATCCACACAATTTATTTTCTTTCTTCATTTATTATCATTATCCAACTTTTTCTTAAAACAAAAAACTTATTTATCTTTGATGCAATCCATTTAGAACAGAGGGAGTAACTTAAAATTAAAGCTAAATAAGATTCAAACTCATAACTTTTATGTATTTAAGTTGATTGATTAAGTTGATTGAAAATAACTCTATAAATCACTATCAACTAATGAAAAGAAAATTCAAAAAATGAATATATAAATTATTTTTTAGAGAATAATTAAACACTAGCACTTCACTTATAATAAAGTCGTTGTTGTTATGTGCATTGGCTTTTTTCTCATTTATTAAATTCTAATTTCTAGGTGACTATGAGTATGTCTTTTTTTAGTTTGCATTAGATTTTGAAAATAGAAAATTATTATCATTTGAAACTAACATGAAATTTCATTAGATTGATTGATAAATAATTTAAAGTTTTTGATGTTACGTCACATAAGTAGTTCACTAAATAATATTTTTTAAGTGTAAAATAATCCGTATGTCCCTTATTAATATCCTAGATAAAATGAATAGAAAACGATGATTAAAATAAAAGATATGTGAGAATTCAAATTAGTGTTAACAAATTTTTGGCAAGGTTCTTTTATGGATAAAGTTCGATCAAATCGTATTTAAGCTTAAGTTAACTGTCTGTAAAAAAATATTTAGAGAAAATAAGATAGTTTAGTTTGTACTCCAATCATTTCATGTGCAAAAAACTATATCTTTAGCTATTGCATTTAATTCTAAAACTAATTTTATTCTATTTATGTTTTTTTAATTCAATATATTAATTATTCCAATAATTCTACAACTACTTTATTTCTAAAACTAAATCGTCTCTATTAATTAATTCAAAAAAAAAATCGTCTTTATTAATTAGACTAATAATAAACTTAATCATTCTCAACTCAAATGACCTGCAAGTTACAAGCTTTAGCCACTCTTCTAATTCATGACACATAACAGTTTTTGTGTTTATTCGTGTTATTGAGTTGATTTCTTGTCATATGTTATGGGTCGATTCAAAATCGAATTTTGCGTCCATATTAACTTTTATATAATTGTAAATTCATTTTAAGTCGGGTCGAATCAGATTGGCTACTAAATCGGATGAATACAGATCATAAATCTATTTTGAACCCCTATACATACTATGTCATTGTTGTATGCATAAATCCAACATACCACCATATAATAAACCTCATAAGACCACTCCCAATGTCTTCCCTTTACAAATTAAATATCTTCCTACACCTATAAATATTGGATAATTCCCATTTCAATTCCAAAAAAATAAATAAAAAATCCCACAAAAAAAATAAAATAAAATAATAATATTTAATTCCACTACCAAGACCAAGTCTCCTCCCCTAAATTTTCTACAAATTTCTCCACTACCCACATTAGTACTTCCTAAAATCATCCTCACCACTGAAAAATCTCGCCGGAATATTTATATTTTCCGGTGATGGAAAGCTTTAATATTGGTATTTTTGCTACTGTATTATTTCTGTTTCTTCAGTTATCTGTATTTGTTTCAGCACAGAATGCTAAAACTTCATGGCTTACACTTAATGGTACTCTTTCTATCTTTGTATTTTAGCTTGATTTTATGTTTATTGGTTTTTTTATTCGGTAATTTTTGTTCTGTGGGTTAATTTGTAAAGTGGGTTTGTGCGATTTTCTGTGATTATTATTAATTTGTTTTCTGGGTGATTAAAGATTTTTTTGGGTTTGTTTTCTTTTTTTTTTTTTTTGATTTGGTTGATTATTTTTAGATATATCTGAATTGGGATTTGGAGTAAAGTATGCTAGTTTATTGGAACTGTATTTAAGGGTTATTTATCAGTGTTTTTTTATTATTTATTTATTTATTTATTTATCTATTTTTTGGGAGTTGAACAGACCAATTTGACTTGTTAGTGTATTAGATTGAAATTTTGGGAATTAATTTGAGAAATTTATTGATTATTGCTGGAATTAATTTGTGAAGTTAATATTTTTGTTGTTATTTTTTTGATTCTGGGTAAGATTAATTCCTATGGAGGGGAATTGAACTTCTTGACCGGTAGTTAGAATCGAACCCTTATAAGTTACAAATTATAGTCTACATTAAAATCAAATTTTGTTTTGCAATAGAAAAGTTTGTAGATGATCTCTTGTACAGGGCCGACCATACATATTTTAGGGCCCTGGGCGAAATAGCATTTTTGGGCGACTTTCCTTATAATTTATAATTTATATGAACCTTCTACAACTATTAATTTTGCTTTTTTGACGTGAGGCCCTGGGCGACGGCCCCTATTGCCCACCCTTATGGCCGACCCTGCTCTTGTATAGTACTCCCTCCGGTCCAGTTTAGATGTCCCATTTGACTTTTCACACATGCCGAGGCAACATTTTAACCCTTAATATCTCTAATTATTCTTAATCAAAAATTATAAAAAAATTGATATTAATAATCCTTGTATTAAGACGAATCAAACAAGATCCCACATGACTATGTTTTAACTTATAGATTAAGAGTAAAATACAAATTAAGAGTGATGAGTGAATAGTGCCAAAAGTCAAATGGGACATCTAAACTGGACCGGAGGGAGTATTGAATTTCTAATTGACGGTTGGGATTTTGTACTTGGATTATTATTGCCTTATTTGTTAATTTGAGATTATCCTAATTTAATTCACTGCCCAGTAGTTATTCTACCCAAATCTGCTAAGAACATATTTGGTACCCTGTGTCCCCACCCGCATTGTCCGAGTAGTTGATAACCGGGTACCTGGATAATTCAGGTCGGGACATCAGTTTTCGTCACCAACTACGCGACTAATCGGACATGTGAGTTTCGAGTGCCCCAAATGTCTAGTACCCCGTTATGAACAACTGACATGGTGACATTTATTCTTATCACTACTAAAGAGACCTTTAATTGAATGTCTATTCCCAATAAGTTTGTAACACTTCTAGTAGGCTAAAATTCTATGGATATTCACATTTCACACGTTTGGGGAGTGTTAAAGTTGTCATTGTTTTACCCACATGTGAATTGTCCTACATCAGAGAAATCGAAGAGTATACCACTTTATGAACTTAAGAAGTAATTCCTACTATTATCAATTGGTTTTAGTAGTGAACCACTTTTGAGTTTGTAAGTGGGTTACCTTTAATCCTTGTTTGGATTGCCCAACCCGATTTCATAATTTCGACACAACACAGGAATTGGGAAATGTTGGCTTGAATGATCGAGTAGCTGATGCATATCAGCTGTTATGTTGTAAATGGGTTAATATCTAAAATCAAACTCAAGTAATCATGAGCTTCAAATGCATCTTATTTCAATCCTTGTAGTCAAGTACTATATTTTGTCCTCAAATTTGGCACATGATTAATCACAACATACTATTTTTCATCTTTTTTTTTTCCATTAATCTAACGTGTTTGCTACTTTGTGATACGTTTGCTAGAGTTTCTGTCATCTAATGGGAAATGGAATTATTATGCAGGGTCCGCACCGTTAGTTATTGCACGTGGTGGATTCTCGGGATTATTTCCTTCGTCTAGTTATTATGCTTATGCTTCGGCAATGATGACTTCTGTGCCCGATGTTGTCTTATGGTGCGATGTCCAGTTAACGAAGGATGGAGTTGGCATATGCTTCCCGGACATCAAGCTTGATAATTCATCTGATATCAATGTAGTGTATGGAAAAAGGTCTAGTACTTATGTCGTTGATGGTGTTAAAATGAAAGGGTGGTTCTCAATAGATTTTACCGCCAAAGAACTATTATCAGCAGTCTCTTGTAAGTTCTCCGAGATTATTTCTTTTACGCCTCTTACTCAATTGAGCACGTTCGCTGTTTGTTGCTCGAAATTTTCTAATAATTTCCATATTTCATATTCCTTGTGGACATTTCACAAGCTAGCTGCACTATTCTTTCTTTGTATTACACGGTGAAGGAAAATGGATAATTTATTCGTTTGTTGTATTGTTACTTCCCTTTTTTCTCGAAGCTACATTTGAGCCATCACAGTCAAATGTGTTTTTGTTCAAAAGGTTGCTTTTCTTATTTCTAGCGCTAAATAATATATTTATCTGTCATTTTGAAATTGCTATTGATAGGGACATGTTTTGAGGAAAAATGTTGCTTTCAGTAGCAAAATCAAAGGGACAGTGGGAGTAGATGTCAGGTCCAAGAAAAATTACCGGATTAGACTCATTTGAGATTTAGTAATGTTTTGTAGTATTTTTCTCTCTATTGTGTGTGTTTTTTCCATCGTAATGCTAGATTTTATATTTTCCTTCGCTTAGAGATTAGCACAATCCACTTAAAGTAGATCCTAGTGTCGGTAAATGAATATTGTCAAAGGATGTTGGGCCCAACAAGGCAGAGAAATAGGATTGAACTAGTGTCTAGTGGCGATTCTGACGTTTTGATGTAATTCTTCTCATTTATCATTCATCAACGACCTTTTTCTTCGATCATAGTAAATGGAGTGTCAACGACATCTAAGTGCAGCATTTCCCGAGCATATGATTTATTCCAAAATACTTGGATTTTTTATTGATTATATTCTGATATCCCACAGTATCTCAAGGAGACTATACTCGAAGTCCAAACTTTGACGCCAGTCAGCTCGCTATTCAGACTGTAGATGATGTGTTCACGCAAAACAAGCCTGCGGGTTTTTGGTTAAGTCTTCAGGTATGAGTATAACCTGTCTAAATTTCAATTGAGTATCGTTCATTGCATGTTTTTCTATCGAGTGTTTCGGCCTGAAGCATTTGATTGGTAATATTTTCCGCAGAATGATGCTTTCTATAGCCAGCATAATCTGAGCATGAGAAGTTTTGTCATTAGTGCTTCAAGAAAAGTGGTCATTAGTCATATCTCGTCGTCCGATGTCAACTTTTTACGAGGACTTGCTAGACCTTTTGCTTCGACCAAGACCAAACTAGTTTTCCAATTTCTCGATAAAGCTGCAACTGAACCTTCAACCAATCAGACTTATGGTTCTCTTCTAAAGAACCTTTCCATGATTAAGGCTTTTGCTTCTGGAATTCTCGTCCCAAAAAGTTACATATGGCTTGTTGATGCAACCTCCTACCTCACATCTCATACTTCTTTGGTGGCGGATGCTCATAAAGTCGGGCTTGAGGTTTTTGCATCAGATTTTGCAAATGATGTTTCTATTGCATATAACTATAGTTACAACCCAGTTGCTGAGTATCTCTCTTTCATTGACAATGGAGAATTCTCTGTAGATGGTGTGCTGTCTGACTTCCCGATAACGCCATCAGAAGCGAGGGGTGAGCCTTTTATTTTATTGTCTCGTTCCATACATAATAGCCTAACCAACTAACAAAAAGATATCTATGTATTCCATCACCCCAATGCCATTAAATGACTCTCAAGTCTCACCTCTAGGGACCCGTATGGGGGTTTTGGGAGTTTGATGTACGCAACCTTAACTTTGTTAGTTATGAGTTATGACAAAGAGATTGTTTCCTATTGACCCTTGGTAGCAAACATGATTTGCAACTTCAGATAAAAGATATCATCAAAGAAATTTAAATTATCACTCTAGCATTATTATTTACAAATTGAGCTAGAATTCTCTACAGCATTATTTTTTTCGTCTTTAATTTATCCCCTAATAGGCTGAAGCCGTTTGTTGGGATGGTTTATCCCACATCTACAAATTAAAGATGGTGTTCAGATGGTATATATCTCCTTGGCTTATGAAGTGTGTGCACCTCGTATTTCCCCTATAATATGCTGGTATTCACAATAGGTCCAGCCTAATTTAACACCATTAATGAGATACAAGGTTGTTCTATGTACCTTATCTTGCTTTGTTTTCGTGATCTCGATGAACTTGGACCATCATGTAGATGACTAGAGCTAATATTAATGTAGAAGCGACAAGCGTAGTGTATGCTAATCTTACGTTAATGTTTCGCAGAGTGCTTTGCCCACATGGACGCTAATGCATCACCACAAGGTTTGTAACTTCACTCCTTTTTGGCTTTTCTAGTTTTTATTCAGAAATGGTAAATATAAATTAACACTTCCCGCTTTTTTTGTTGTCTCAGTTGAATCGTTGGTTATATCACACGACGGGGCAAGTGGAGACTACCCGGGTGGTACTGATGTGGCTTACCAACAAGCTATTCAAGACGGAGCCGATGTGATTGATTGTACTGTTCAAATGTCAAAGGATGGAATACCTTTCTGTTTGAGCTCTGTCAATCTTATGAACAACACGCTAATTGGTCAGACGGCATTTAGGAGCCTTTTATCAACCGTGACTGAAATCCAGACGAATCCTGGAATTTTTTCGTTCAGTCTGAACTGGAGTGATATTCAAGGCTTGACTCGTAAGTTCGGAAAATTAGTGCTTGTTGAGTTGAAAATCATGAATTTTTTAGCCTCAAGCTTTGAAATCCGCGAAGTTCGGAAAATTAGTGCTTGTTGAGTTGAAAATCATGAATTTTTTAGCCTCAAGCTTTGAAACCCGCGCTCATTTTCTTTTTCTTGCTTGCAGCTGTGATACTGAATCCCTACCCGGAATATAACCTCCTCAGAAATCCTAAATACAGGAATGCTGGGAAAATTCTATCCTTGTCTGACTTCTTGGACCTTGCCAAAAACGCGACTTCACTTTCTGGTGTCTTAATCAAGATAAATGTGAGTACACTGTGATTCTACTTTTTCTTTCATTGCTTGTTTAAGTGTCCCGAAAGAGTATGACTTTTGTTGTTGCGTGAAAGAAGTATCTGTTGGCTTGTGGTTATTTTGGCAGTCGCATGAGACGTGAGATGGGTCTAGTGCTTGGGTTTTGGGGGTTGGATGTACACAAACTTACCTATTTTAGTGATAAGAAAGAGGTCGTCAAACATCATATGCAATTTCACATAAATCAGTACAAATGATTAATAAGCCATTGCAATATAGTTTTATATAAACCGAACATCAGAACCAAAGAACTAAAATCTTTGCCCCATTGAAATAAATGATATGATGATAATATTTTGCAAAGCAATGTGGCAAATTGGTTTTAACTAGTGTCACGTAATTCGCTAATTGCCTCGCGAATCGCGAATTAAAAAAAGCGATTTATGGTCTGTTTTAGGCTATTTTTGAACCATTTTGAGCAAATCGCGAATTCGAAAGGCAAACTACGTAGTGAATTATGATTCACCCTTTTTAACAGTTACTGCTCACGTGTCTCGATAAACTCTTATCAACCCATAGGTACTCCATGTTATTCATGGTGAAATTGAAAATATACTGAGGGTTAACTAGTAATTAATCCTCCTTATTGTTGATGTTAATTCAGAATGCAGAATATCTGGCAGTAAAAGAGGGCCTCAGTGTTACTGACGCAGTTACGAAAGCGTTGGACAAAGCTGGTTATACCGGTCCAAAAGCTGAACAGGTTAAAGTTCTCTCCACAAACAGCTCCGTCCTCAAGGCAATGGAAGGAAAGAAATATGAACTTGTTTATCAAATCGACGAATCAGTTCGTGGGATTGAGGATGATGCTATAGCGGATATCAAGACCTTTGCTCAATCCGTAGTTATCAACAAGAAAACTATCTTTCCGGATGATGGGGGATTCCTTTCAGTTGCCACCGGCATTGTCAAGAAACTTCAATCTTCTAAGCTCCATGTGTATGCTCGTCTTTTCAGAAACGAATTTGTAAGCCAAGCATATGACTTCAACTCTGACCCAATTGTCGAGATCAATTCCTTCGTGATGGGTGCGGGAGTTGACGGTGTCATTACGGACTTTCCAAAATCTGCAGCTCAATACAAGAGTAAGATTTGACTATGGTTTAAATTGTCATTATTGTGCTTCAGCTGCTGTTGTATGTGGGTCTTTTGGGATTCCTCACTACTATTAGACTATTAGTGTATATATATATATATATCATGGGGCTTCAACATCAACTTAAACTTTTGGTTGAGTTGGCTACTTAACATAGTATCAGAAGCCAACGGGACAAGAGGTCATGGGTTCGAATCTCAACCACACCTCATTTGCGCATCCACACTTCTAGCCTAAAGGGCTCTCGTGTGAGGGGGTATGTTAAGACTTAAGAGTATATAACATATTTTGGGTTCTCAACTATTAGCTTAAGCTGTTAGTTGAGTTGGTTCAAAGTCTGTCAAGTATGTCGGGCTGAGACATCCGGGTATTGCTGATCCCGGCAAATCTATATTTATCCGGGGCTGGCCCTTGGAATCCCCTTTGACTCTCAAGTTGTGACTAGGGAAAGAATCTTCGAGTCTGTCCAAAATCTAAATACCTATAATTGTGAAGCCGACATTTTGTATTGTTCGGGTCTTCATATAAACGTCAAGTCCGTAGTCACTACTTAGTACATCATTGAAGTTCGCGGGTTAATGCTATTGTTTGGTGGAAAGCGTTTGGTTTTCGTACACAAACATTTCTAGACCTCACGAACGACAAAATCTTTTTGGATCATTGTCATTTTCGTGATCTGTTTATCAAATGTTCATTCCTGTTTACGAGCAATTAAAACTACGTATAAGGTATTGATCTCGTTCTCTCGATACATCTACAGGGAATTCATGTCTAAAGCTGAAGAAATTACCGGCATTCATGCGACCAGTTCAACCAGATCAACTCCTCCCAATCATCAACCCCGCTGTTCTGGGCCCCGCTCAAGCTCCTAACCCGCTTCTTGAAGTCAGCGATGTATCCGAACCGCCCCTTTCTCCTGCTGTGCTGAACAGCTCGACCACACCACCAGCAGAAACCCCGAAAAAATCGCCTAGTAACCAAGCGCAAATCTCTGCTTCAGCATCATTATCTTTCTTAGCAATGTTTGTAGCTGCTGCGCTGCTGTTGTGGTAAAAATTCGTAAATCCGATTGGTTCATCCCACGAACTTGATTATTTTTCGAGTTTTTCGTGTGCAGATCATGCTACATCTGTTCGTCGTCAAGTTTTTTTGTTGAGCTAAATTATGTAATTTTGTTTCATCCCCCTTTTCTCTTAGATTATTTGATTGCTATGTCCATTCTTAAACATTTCAGTTCTCGAGATCTCGATTTTCGAGATATCGAACCGGGTTCGATTTTTTACCCCTCTGTATCTTCCTCTATGTAGGAGTATCTCTGTAAGAAAATTCAGTCATAGTTATTCTTTGTGTATGATTCATGCTAATATTTATCATCCCTCTTTGAGTAATATTTATTTATTTATGTTAATAATTATTATACCTCTTTGAGTATATTATTTATTTATTCATGTTAATAATTATTATTCCTCTTTGGGTATATTATTTATTTATTCATTTTAATATTATTATATACCTCTTTCAATCATCATCTTATTAAATTTCACATCATGAAGAGGCATGCTTCATCATCCTACTATTTTTTCTAATTATCTACATCGCCAATATATAATCAAAATTACAATTTACAAATCGATTAAACGCATTAATATCGATGAAAAAGAATTATTTGATCCGACTAAAATGAGTTTCGGAAAATTTTTAATTTACTTTACTTCTGACTAAAATGAATTTTTTACTTTAGCTAGGTCACTCACAAACCCCAAATCCGATCAAACTAGCTATATGATGCCTGTGGGCTGTGGTACCCAATACTCGATAGCTAATTTTAAAACTTCTACAAAGAAAATTTTAAATCTTCTGATATCGTCCAAAAATAAATTTATTTTATTCTCGAGTTACAACTATCGATTTTCAATCGGATTTGGTATCTTTTAATTCAATAAAAAATTATATAACATCTAAGCTAAACTATAAGAAAAGAGTAAATAAAGTAGCTTTCTAATTCTCAATTCTCATATTGCTTGCTCACAAGTTGTTTGTTAGCCGTCCATATGATAATGAAGCCCCTAATTTCCGACTCCTCCACAATTATATTAATAAAATATACTTACTATTCCATATCATACCATTATATTCAGTGATTCTCGCTTAAACATGGTCTGATGGTAGTTAATTAATTGATAATTACTTAAGATAGGACTAGTTGAAGACGTCATATATGTGTACGGAAGTCTCTATAGTGTTCTTGCAACATTTTTAGTCGTTTTGTCAGCTTGTAGTCTGGTTAGTTTTTTTTCCTAGATGGTGCTCTGTTCGTATATTTTTGTATTTGTTTCAGGCTTTTTTTTCGTAGGGACTTTATATGTTACATGATACTCAAGTTGAGGTGCTCTCTTTGATCGCAACCTGTTTGTGATGAATAAATCGGTCTGTCTTTATTCTCAACGAGAAATTGGGTCAAAATCGACAAACAAAATACGTGCTAGCGCATAATAACAGTCCAAAACATGTACTTTTATATATTATGGTAAAGCACAAACTATATATTATAATTTATAAATATTTATATTTATTATTATTATTGCTAATTTGCTATTATTGTCATCAAAGTTGAAAAATATATTATATTTAATTTAGTTCTTAGCTATCTCTACACGTAATTTATATTCAAAACCATCAATATAAAGTCTTCTTTCTACCCTTTCTCTTCCTCTTTCCCTCTCTTTTGAGGTTCTAAAATTTTCTAGAAAGAAATAAAAAGTTTTATAATTTCCATGAAAAATAAAATGGAATTTGGAGGTTTTATTGCAATAATAAGTGTTGTTCTTCAATTATGTGCATTTGTTTCTTCACAACAAGCTAGTTCTAACTCCACATGGTTGACACTAAGGGGGTGTTTGGTAGAAAGGAATGGGAATTGTGAGACTTAAAGGTGAGACTTAAGGTAGAGACTTTGAGTGAGACTTAAGATAAAATGTCTCATGTCTTTGTTTGGTAAAGGATGAGACTTGATTAAAAGTTGGTTAAATTTTAACTCAAAATCTCAAAGTCCCAAGTCCCAACCTCAATTACCCCATACCCCCAAGGACTTTTTCTTTGGGACTTTACCATTCAAAAGTCCCATTCCCCAACCTTTTTAAATTCCCATTTCCTCCTACCAAACAAAGACTATTAAAAGTCTCAATAAAAACTCCCATTCCCTCCCCCCAAATCCCTTCTACCAAACACCCCCTAAATGGTATGCAACTTCTCTTATGTCTTTCTAAGTTATAGTTATCAACTCATTATTCCGCACGAATTAAATCAGGGTTTTATTTGGAGGACGAGGGTAGTGTACAAATCATACCCATGTCCCCTCTAAAGATAAGACAAGGAATAATGCGCATTCAATTTATCTAGCTTTTAGTATAAATCATTTTTTTGTGTGTCAACTGTTAGAGTAAACTTTTAATCGAGTTATAATTCAATATATTATCAATATTTGACTTTGGAGTCTTTTAGTTTATCAATATTTCATCACTGTTTTTAAAGTAGTTAAAGTTGAAAATTTGAAAATAACTATTTAAACCTCGTGATTCTCAAATTTTTTACATGTAGCGTTGATTGTTTAGTGACATGCATGCATGAATAATAATGAACACCAGCTAATTAACAGCTACTTATTATTTTATTTTAAATTAAAATTATCTAATGAAAAGTAGTTCGGTCACGACATTGAAACTTCTAGAAGCTAAAAGTAGGGAAAGGCTAATATGAAATCGCTTACCACAATCATGATCATTGGATCAACGGTTAATAAAAAACACCATATAAGTCTTCTGAGAGACCGTCTTTATGAGAGACGTCTCTTAGGCCCAATCCGTTAAAGCTTATTGTCTACATTTACTCTATATTTTCCTTAATGTGCCAACTCAATTAGAGATGGTCTCTCAAAAAGACCGTCTCTCTGATAGCTTAAAAATATGCGGGATTAAACGGAAAAAAATTGTCACTTTTCTGTCCACAAAAAGAGCACTCGGTTCTTAGTTGGTGTATTTTGAATTGATGTAAGAATGTTCTTTTATGTTTTATCTTCCAAAAGTAAACAAATTTCTAGGAACTAGGCCTTATTTAGTTATTGACTTATTGGTATTGGTTGACTTTTCATTTTATAATTATTGGTTTGATCAATTTGGAAGCCCCAGAAAATATTATATACTCTGTCACATCCCTCATATTGAGCATGTTCAGCATATTCCATCGCACAGGCCCCAAAAAATTGAGATGCCTCAATATTAAATTACGTAATATATATCTAGTGATAAAGATACAAAATTGATAAAAATATGTCATAATTTTCGAAATTACACAGAGTCTTCAAAAAATTTACAACTTTTGCTCCGCCCCTAAATTTGCAGGGTCACCTCCATTGGTAATAGCAAGAGGTGGGTTTTCAGGGTTATTTCCAGATTCAAGTGCAAATGCTTTTCAATTTGCTACATCAGTAAGTGTACCAGATGTGGTGATATGGTGTGATGTTCAATTGACAAAAGATGGTGTTGGAATTTGCTTTCCTAATCTCAATTTACAGAATTCTTCTGTTATTGACAAAGTTTTTCCCAATGCAACCAAATCATATGTTGTTAATGGTGTTCCAACAACTGGGTATTTCCCCATTGATTTTACTTTTCAAGAACTATCCAATGTCCCTTGTAAGTTTTTCTAAATCTATCTTATTCATGGCCTTTTTTTTTACAATTATTGTGACATTTATGGGGTTGAACTTGTTGGAAAATAACCCATATGTGATCCCACATCACGTGATGGCTACTCTTCCTATTACCAATTGATTTTAGAATGGACCTGATCGGTTTTATGTGCAGGCAATTCTCCGTACAAACTTAATAACAAATTTATCAAACTATGATAATCAGTACTCATAGTGTGAAAAAATCTTTATAGTTGTGAATTCGTGTTGGTGTTAATGGTGGCGGTAATGTGGTAGAAGAAGATACGAAGAATTTAGCCTTGCATGTTGAGATGGTTGAAAACTAAAATGAACAAAGAAGCATTCACGTGGATCATGACTAGAACTGACTATTGGTTCATATAGCTGACCCTTATTTTTTGAAATTAAGGCTTTGACATTGTTGTAACTATTATATAGTGGTAACGGTGAGGTAATGTGGTAACGGATAATGTTGTCATACACTCGTACCTTCAAATATCGGCCTAAACTACTAAAATATCCCTTGGATAGTCTACAACACAATCATAGTGTAAAAAAGCGGTAACGGTTGCGATTGCGGTATCGGAACGCTGATGCGGTAACGGGAGTGATGCGGTTATCATATCGGCTTAATATCGGTCGAAACCATAAGAAATCTCTTAATGCGGCCCAAAACGCGGTTTTTTTACACCTTTACAACGCGGGAAATATCGGTTCGTTTGTTTTGAAAACCTTTACAACGCGGCCGATGCGATGCGATGCGGCCTTGTTTTTATTCTATGAACACAATTGTTTTTACACCTTTAAGATGCGAATAATGTTGATTTGAACGATTTGAAAACCTTTATGACATAGCCGATGTGATATTAATATGACCTTGTTTTCTTTCAAGTTAATATTTTTGGTTACGTTTGAGTACTATCACTAACAAGGGTAAGACTGCGCACATCTGACCCCCTCAACCCCGCCTAGTTGGGAACGTTTTACTCTATATCACCATTTTTGATCATCCATCTATCCTGCAGTGATCCAAGGTATTATGGCTCGAAGTCCTGCTTTCGATGGCACACTCCCCATTCAGAGTGTTGAACAAGTGTACACCCTTATCGAACCTGCAGGTTTCTGGCTCAATATCGAGGTAGCCCTTTATATTTCGATTCGATCTCAACATATGTGAAAATTTTCCAAAATAAGTAACAATCATTCTTACTATTTTGTGCAGCATGATGCATTCTATACCCAGCACAATTTGAGCATAAGAAGCTTTATCCTTAATGTTTCACAAACCGTAAGCATTACCCACATCTCATCACCTGAAATCAGCTTTTTACAAGGACTCGCAACGCCATTTGCATCAACCAACACGAAATTGGTTTTTCGGTTTCTTGACATGAGTGTCATAGAGCCTTCTACCAACCAGACTTATGGTTCCCTCTTGGCAAACCTTACTATGATCAAGACTTTTGCGTCTGGTATTCTAGTCCCAAAGGGTTACGTATGGCCAGTCGATGAAACGTCGTACCTATTACCTCATACTTCTCTGGTGGCTGATGCACATAAAATTGGACTTGAAGTTTTTGCTGCAGATTTTGCAAATGATAATCTATTTGCTTATAATTATAGTTACAACCCTGTTGATGAGTATCTTTCTTTTATTGACAATGGGGAGTTTTCTGTGGATGGTGTGCTGTCTGATTTCCCGATTACTTCATCGGAAGCAAGAGGTGAGATAATATGTTTGGTTTTTCCGGATGTAAAGTCCGTCATTAAACTTTATCCATTTAAACCTTGCATAGTTAGGCGCCCATGTGGCTCCTTAACGACATTAAGGTAATAAAATGTCTCTTGTAAGAGTGGATCCAATCAAGTACTTATTTCTTCTACTTTCAATTTTGAAACATTCTTGTAATCTTAACAACTAGAGAGCTTCATTTAGAGATTTAGACTTAATAGATCATGAAAAACTTCTTAATCATAAGCTAATTATATTTCTTTTTACGCAGAATGCTTCGCCCATGTTGGCTCGAACGCCTCAGCACAAGGTTTGCACTGCAGCAATCTTTTTCTTGTCGTTCGATTTCAGTTCTTTTGTTTATGAAGCATTCATATGATGGACTTATGTCGGATTTCAGCTAAACCCCTGGTTATATCACACGATGGAGCAAGCGGAGACTTCCCTGGTTGTACAGATTTAGCGTATGAACAAGCTATCCGAGATGGCACAGATGTGATTGATTGCCCTGTTCAAATTTCTAAGGATGGGATACCTTTCTGTTCGAGTTCTGTCAATCTACTAAACAACACAGAAGCCACACAATTCAGGAACCTGATCTCGGTTGTTCCTGAAATTCAGCCAGCTCCCGGACTATTCTCATTTAGTCTGAATTGGGCAGATATTCAAGGCTTGACTCGTAAGTAGTATATTTGTTTCAGTTATCTACTGTATAAATTGTTCTTGACTCGAAAGATCTGCATTGCTGAAAATCATTCCTTGCCTGCAATTGTCCAACAGATGGCTTATGTTGGCTGTTAGATTGTTGCAAGCATGAGATGTTTACAATTGGTGTTCTGTAGTGTCGTGCCCTATGTTAAATGGACTCGGTTACCGATGTTGGATACTGGTACGTATCTAAGTGTTAGATCCGTCTAAAATGAAAGGTCTAAGTGCCATATTAATGTCTAAGTATCAAGGATCAGACACGGGTACGTGAAGTAAAATGAGGAGTCCGAGTAACATAAGGTTGCGCCATATGTATAGTGAGCATTTCTCTTGATAAGGTGCCTTATTGCTAGCTTAACTGACTAGTATCCTGTGGCATAGAAAAGCTGGAATTTGATAGCATTGATCGATGTTACGCGTTTTTGTGGAGTACACTCATTTACTTGTTCTTCCTTGCAGCTGTGATTGAAAGCCCATACGGGACAAGTTGGGGTCTGTACAGGAACCCGAAGTTCAGGACTGCTGGAAAAATTATGTCTTTGGCCGATTTCTTAGACCTCGCAAAAAATTCTACTTCACTTTCCGGTGTTTTGATCAAAATAGAGGTGAGAATAAGGCTTTGGCGTTTGTTGTTGTTATCATTGGACTTAGGAAATAGTGTCTAAACTCAGGCATGTCTAGGCTATGACCCGAATAATTAAAATAAAATTCCCAATTATTTGTATTGAATTGTGTAACATATAATACACAAGAATGACACCAGAATTGATCGGCACACGTGCATACAGGAGCTAACTAATTAAGCCGGCTAAGGCAGGTTGATGCGGTATGCAAAACCAAGATTCAAATCTCTTCTACACCCTGGCCTATGTGCCTCTCTTATCCCAAAATTTATAACTAGTGATGGTCTTAAGACCCAATTGGACCCACCCCGAACCCGCCTCTTTTTTAAGGGTCTGGGTCTTTTTTTGGGACCCATTGAATCTGGGTCGAACCCCTTGGTTTATATAGCTGACCCCAATCTTATAAATGGCAGGTCCAACAAAATAAGCCACACCTCAATTTATGTTCAAATTGGATCTCAAAAATCAAATTTATCAACTTATCAAATTTATAAATCCTGTTTATGTTCAAATTGGGGTCAGCTAACCCCTTGGTTTATGTAACATAACCTATCTCAACTTAAAAAAATTCATAAAGCAACATATCATATAGACGGCGGCAACCAGTGAAATTGATCTATTGATTCATATAGCTGACCCCAATCTTTTCGATTTAGGCTTTGACTATAAAGTTCGAATCGACTGAGCCTAACCATGTATTTCTTGATATTTAACATTCAGAATGTGCAATACCTTGCAACAAACCAGGGACTGAGTATAACTGATACAGTTTTAGCTGCTTTGGACAAAGCTGGTTATAACAGTCCTACATCAAAGAAAGTTATGATCCAATCCACAAGCAGTGCAGTCCTTAAGGCAATGAAAGGGAATAATAGCTACGAATTTGTCTACGAAGTCGATCAAATAATCGATGGAGCCTTCAACGATACAATCTCCGACATAAAAAGTTTCGCAAATTCTGTCGTTGTCGACAGGAAATCTGTCCTTCCATTCAACCAAATGGGGTTCCTAGAAAATATGACTGATGTTGTGTCACAGTTCCAGTCATTTGAGCTCCCTGTTTATGTTCAGATTCTTCGAAACGAATTTACGAGCATCCCATTTGACGCCTTCTCGGATCCCATTGTTGAGATTAATACGTTCGTTAATGCAGCTAATGTTGATGGTGTTGTTACAGATTTCCCTAAAACAGCTGTTGCATATAGGAGTAAGATCTTTATTTTGCTTTGAATTTTGATCAAATTCATTAGTACATGCCCTTCAATGGGGCTAAAATTTCTTTTGTTTTGGATCACGACGGATTGTATTAAAATGACTCATTGAATCATGTGCAGTTCTTATTTTTAAGAAATTGCAGATGATGTTTGGTACCAAGGGGTAATTGAAAACAACCTCTTTGTTATTACTAACAAGTAACAAGGGTAAGGTTGCGTATAAACCACCCCCAACCCGGCCCTATCTAGTTCGGAGCTGCTAAATGGCATTGCAGTAATGAAATATCATTGTTCGAGTACAGAATGAGTTTTTATGTATACAATGTATCCGTCTGACGAGGAACTGTTAGAGTATGTAATATATTTTGGGATCTCAACATCAACTTAAGCTTTTGGTTGAGTTGCTTCCTTGAAATGGCATCAGAGCCAACGGTTTTTGAACCTGCCCCGGGCCTATTGGTTATGGTTTCCATACACATATACTAATACAAGTTTTCTCTGTTTTACAGAGAATTTGTGTCTAAAGATGGAGGATACTCCACCTTACATGAGCCCAGTTCAGCCCGGTGCACTATTGGCTGTCATTGGCCCAGGAGCAGCACCTCCGACTGCTGCTCCTGGTCCGATCCTCACTAAAGAAAATGTGACGGAACCACCTCTTCCTGCGGTGGTGCGACAAAGCGCCGCCCCGCCAACAGCTGAAGCCCCAACAGCTCCAAATGGTCAACATAAAATCACTGTTTCTGCCTTGGTGTATATATTGTCTTTGATTGTGGCATCTGCTCTTATAATGTGATAGTTTTTTGTGAAAGACAATTTTTGATACATACATATTCTTTTTGGAGCACATGTATAAAACAAAACTGTCTTTTTAATTATATTTTACCTTTTCATTTTCTTATCTAGATCCTCTTTTCGAGCGAGATATCATGTTGATGATGGTAACTACTTTTATCGAGTAATTATTTTCTATATAAGTTTATATTTTTTATTAGTACGTTAATAATTTGGATATAAACTATATTTATTTAATAGGAAACATTTTATATCATCCATATTTTATTTTTTTCTATATATATTCTAAATTAATTTTAGCAAAGTTAATATGTCACAAATTATAATTACTCCTATAGTCCTATTACAATAAGATAAAATTATTAACTAACGTGTTTAATCTCTAACTATAATAACTTAAAAGGATATATTTTGGTCTTTTTTTAATGAATATTCTATGGTCTTTAAGATAGAATATTATATTGCATATATATTAATAGTGATTGCTAACACCAATTACCAAATTAGGATATATTTTGATCTCCTAAACATGAGAGTTGACTACCAATTTTATCAAATATATATTGTTATTTCTACTTAAGAATTTTGTTTTTGTGATATTATTTCTTTAGAATATACAAACTTTTGGCATGTCACATTAACAGACCAAACTATAAATTAATTATTAAGATTAATTTTTTATTGACCAGCTAAATATATTATACAAATTAAATTTGAAAATCTCAAAAAGTATATCATGAGCCACATAAAAATAGTAGCCTTCGTATTAAGAGCATATATATTATTTTTAAGTGATTATTTTCAGTTAACTCTTAAAATCTACATAAAAAGATATCCTTGGGCATATATATTATTTTTAAGTGATTATTTTCGGTTAACTCTTAAAATCTACATAAAAAGACACCCTTTAATAAAGATAATCATCCCTCAATTTTGAGGAAAAATAATGATGCACCATCTTTCCCCTTTCTTTATTTTCTATCTCCTTATTCTTTCCCTCCTCATTCTCTCTCTTCTCTATACGAATAATATTCATATACGATTTATTGAAATATAATTTGTAATATTCGTTAAAAATGGCAGTTATAATATATCTTTAGAGCATTTTTAATTCGATTTCAGCAATTTTATCTATTTTGTAAAGTAAAACTATGTAACAGGTGCATACACAGGTAAGAAAAATCGATACAAATAAAGTGTTAATTTTTGTGATTTTGTTTCCATGTGATAAAAGAATAAACTTAATTAGAAATAATGCTCAAAATCAAAAAAGAATGAACCTCAAAATAATACCATAATCTACCTTGTTTATATTAGGTATATTATATATTCTTCACTTAATTATTTACCACTTTTGATCCTAATCACACTTATATAAAGCTAAGTTTTGATTTTACAAAAACATTAAGCCTTATTACTTAGAGTTTTTAATCATATTTAATGGATTTAATTACCAAGTTTTGTCTCTATTTAGTGCTAATCTTTTGCCTAATCAACAAAGGGCAATGTCAATCAAAGGTCTTTCGATTGGAAGATTATGGTGCTGCTAAAGGTGGATTAGTTGACAATAGTAAGGTAAATAACATTTTTCATACTTAAATAAATATATAATTTGTATTAATTTATTTGAGTTTTTTTAATTAACTTACATAAAATTATCACGAGTTTTGCTAATTTATAGTATATATTAAAAATGATCTTTATCTACTCTTATGAGAGACTGTCTCTTAAAATAAGGACTTTATAAAGAGAATATATCATACAACAGTTTATGAATAATTTTGAATTTTTTTATTATGGATAATAAAGGTGAAATGCGGCCAGAAAAAATATTTATCAATTTGTTGAGCGATGCCTTTTTGAATTATTTGCAAATTTTTTGGTTATAATTAAAAATGGTTTATTTCTTTTTTCTAATTTAATTAAAGAAAAAAGTATTTTATTTAAATTGGAAAAGCTTAACATGATTAAAATGTTTGTTGAGCATAAAATATGGTTAGCTTTTCTAACAGCCTAATCATGGTTTGGTTTAGTATTGTGAAGTTGATGTAATTTTAGCTAACTTTTTATAAACAAAATAAGGAATAGGGATTTCTAATATTTAATAATAATAATAATAATAATAATAATAATAATAATAATAATAATAGTTATAATAATAATAACTTTTATAGAGACGCAATTAAATATTCATGAATCTGTTCAATAGAAATAATTTCACTATGAAATCGTCTCATTTAAGAATTTGTATATTCTTTGTTATTGTTTTTATTCTCATTGAAAATTTCTATTTCTCAATTATTATTTTTCAAATATAGTTCTGAATTTTTAAGTTAATTATTTTAATTTAATGCAAAAAATGTGATAGGCACTCTTAAAAGCATGGGATGATGCATGCAAATGGAAGGGTTCATCCAAATTGTCCATATCTTCAGGGACTTATTTTGTAAAGCCAGTACTATTTAAGGGCCCATGTAATGGCCCAATTATGTTTAAAAATTCGGGCCTTCTAAAAGCTCCATTGGGCTTGAAAGGGGATAATTGGGTCCACTTTCAATATGTGGATCGGCTAACAATAAGTGGTGGTGGAACTTTTGATGGGCTAGGTCAAACCAAGGAAGGCCCAACTAACCGTCCAACTGTAAGTTTTGAGTATACTTTTATCGCAAATTTTTGTATGAGACGGTTTTACTGTGAGACGCGCTTTATATATGGGTTAAATAGTAATACAAGAATTTGAACTTCTTGTTTTGAGGTTGTTTCACTAAAAAACGATCTCACACAATAGTAGCTCTAGTTTCATTCATTTTCTTATAATCATGGTATATTGTACGGTCAGTCGGTCACATGTAGTAAATCAAATGTTGTATACATCTAATCTCTAAACCCAATAAGACCCAATCGTGAAATTGACATTAGTGTAATTAGTCAGTCCCCTGAGAGACCGTATCTCTAAGAGATGTCTATTAAGCCCAATCCATTAAAGTCTTTTTGCCTACTCTTACTCTATACTTTCCTTTATAGGCCGATCCAATCAGAGACGGTCTCTCTCTCACTAAAATTTGTAGTGTAATAGCATTCTTTTGTGTTTGCATTAATTTTCGTTTAAAAAATAAAATCCTAACAATATTTTTAATGTTGTTTCAGTTGCTGAGATTAGCCTTTGTGACAAACTCAAAGGTACAAAACGTGCACTTAATCAACAGCCAAACAACCCATTTCCACTTATTCGCAGTAAACAGAACTCAAATAAAAAACATCACAATTTCATCACCAGCGAACAGTCGTAACACCGATGGAATTAAAATCGGCATTTCAAATAGCATTGAAATAGTCGATTCCACCATCGCTTCAGGAGACGACTGCGTTGCGCTTCTTACGGGTTCTATAAACATAACCATGACTAGGGTACATTGTGGACCCGGTCATGGTTTTAGCATTGGAAGTTTAGGAAGCATTGGAAGTATTGATAATCATATTGAACAAATATATGTTAGAAATTGTAGTCTTAAAGACACTACAAATGGTTTGAGGATTAAGACATGGGCTACAAATGTTCATGGGATTGTGGAAAAGATTAGATATGAAGATGTATTAATGGAAAATGTTGATAATCCTATCATCTTTGATCAAAATTATTGCCCATCAAAGAATTGTGCAAAGGTATGTTTATTGTCCTTACTTTAGTTTAAATTGTATTGTCCTAATATTAAGTTGTACTCGCTCTATTTCTGTAAAATTGCTATTTGTGGTAAATTATGCTGGAATATTTTTTTCTTTTAAATTTGACAATATATTTTAAAAAAATTTCTTTTAATTGCATTTCAAGCTTAATTTTCCTTTGTTTTATAATATTATTTTCTTCAAAAATTACTTATTTTGATCCCATTTTCTCACAACTTTACACATAAAATAAAAATAACTAAAAAATTAATTATATTATAGTCTTTTTGTTAAAAATTAGTAGTTCCTAATAGTTACGGGTTTAAAATAGTTTTGAAGTTTAATTGTGAAAATTTATCTTAATTTTTTCTCAAAAAAATATGCTTTAATAAGAAACTTAAAAGTAATCTCAAGATTTGAAAAACATAGGTCAAGTCGAATTCAACCTTGGACGAATTAGATTCGATCAGGTTTTTGTGCCTTAAGAAATATTGACATATTTAACTTATATTCATCTACTGATTACTTGAACCACCTTTATTCATTCATAGAACAGCTAAAAAAGTTGTTGCAATAGTGATCTATTTTTAAGCCTTTAACATTATTGTTGTCGTTCATATAATATATCTCGATTTTACTAACAAATAGACTTTGTTTGTTTAATGTTTGTTGGTATACCCTTCAACAAAAGGGCAATTCAAAGGTACAAATAAGAGATGTGAAGTTCAAAAACATCCATGGAACATCAAAGACAAATGTTGCAGTGAATTTACAATGTAGTGGGAGTAATCCATGTTACAATATTGTGTTGAAGAATATTAATATTACTAATAATGCCAAAAAATATCAAAAAGGAGAAACTATTTCACATTGTTCTTATGCTAAAGGATTATTTTATGGTGTACAAGTTCCTAAACCTTGTATTTCATTTTCAAGAGATAATTATATTAGTAATTAGGTTTTTATTAGAGTAGATTTTCTAATTTTTACTCCACTTAATGTTCGAGTTTTACTTTTAAATTATTCTCAATATTATGTTAAAATTTATGTATTTTTTATTTCATCAGATTCGCTGTATTTTTAATAAAATTTAAAAATAAAAAATTATGAATGTTAATTGTAATATATTTATAGAGTGGAGGAGTATTTAAGGCTTTCTTCCTTTGCTTCCTTTGCTTTATTAATGCTAATATTGAAGGAGATATTTGTGATTAAATTAAATAAATGTAGTGTATTTATTTATATCCTCCAAGAATATATTCCCGAGAATTATTGATTACTAAATATTCAATTTTTTAAAAATATCATGATTCTCTTTACTACTATCCAGATAGAAAAGTATAATGCTTTAATTAAGAAATTAATGAAATTTAAAAGCAAAAGTGACGACTTTATTTGAAAGCAACTAAATTAACATATTTAAATTCAAATACACGAAAATTTGTCTATAGTCAACAAATAAACTCTTGATAATTATCGTACCAATGTTGACTTTTCATTTATAAGAAAAAAAGATTAGGAAATTAATTAGGTCTTTCAAAAAAAAAGATTAGGAAATTAGGTGATTTGTTGTAAACTTGTAACTAGTACATACTATTTTATTATTCATAGTCAATGCATGTCTCTCATTATTTAACACATATGCTTTTTGAATGAAACAAATAAGAAGAATTAATTTGATAAAAATAAAACAAAAAACAAGTGCATAACATAAACAAAAGTAAAATCAGTAAATAAAATAGCGATGCAAATTAAATAAAACGCTTTAAAATAAACAAGAATACTACTATTTATTACTTATCATCCACCAACCTCTCTTACAATTGGAAAAATCTTGTTCCTTTTTTCTCATAGACCCCATCATAAAAAAGGAAGTAAAAACGTGGAGAAATTGGCACAAAAATTCTCAAGTAAAGCCAATACATCCAACAAAACACAAACTAAAGGTCCAAAAAAAAAAAAAAAAAAAAAACTCTTGTTGAACTTAATTACCCACCTTTATTCTCCTCCAATTGCTGCTTATTTTTTAGTGATTAGATTTTCTTTGTTGATGATTGGATTTAAATTGAATTAATTTTAATTTATGTTCATTTTTTTGAGTTAAAGTTTTGATTTTTTCAGTGCTAATTGGGTTGATTTCATTAACACTGCACCTTTAATGGTACCTGTGAAGACTTTTCAAGTTTAAATCTTTTGATTAGTCACCTAACATTAAAGATGAGGTACTTTTTTTATTCTTTGCATCTAATTTTTTCTGGGTTAATTTGATTTTGATTGTTTTTAGGCTTTTTTTTTGATATTTTTTTGTAATTGTTGATGTTATAATTCCAAATCACTATCTGGGTATTTGGGATGATTCCATTTTTCTTTGTATTTTGAATTTTTCTTATTTGTAGTATATGAAATAGTTGATTTTATTGTTGAATATTGCCGTATTTTTAAATAATATTTGTATTTTTTGTGTTGATATTTCTCTATAATGAAGGGTTTAAAAGATTTCCTGATTTATCTGTAGAAATTGAAAACCTTGATTGTTGATGATGTGAAAGATTAAATATTTTTTATTTGGGGTAAGGTAGGAGAATTTGCTATTGTAAGGTGAGAATCAAACCCTTGTCACAAAGTGAAAGAAAAAGTTTTAAACCATCAGGTCAATCCATGATTCTCGCTCTTATAGTATAATATTTCTCAATGATTAGGGTTATGAAATATGTTCTAATTAATTTTTGGAAATTGAAAACCTTGATTGTTGAAGATGGAAAGATTGAACCTTTGAAGAATTAAAGATGATAAAACCTTTTTTTTTAGTATAGTTGGATATTAAATTGGTTTTTAGTTGTTATAATGCCCTATTTATCTACACAAATTCTTGTGAGAGACGGTCTCTTAAAGAGACAGTCTCTAATTGGGTCAACCCATAAAACGAAAACGTAGAGTAAGAGTAAGCATTAAGCTTTAATGGGTTGGGTTTGAGAGACGTCTCTCAAGAGACCGGCTGATTTTTCTATATTAGTATAGCTGGATCTGGATTTATGCTGGTAAAGTGGTAATGGTTGAAATAGTGTTCATTGTTTTTACTTGATGTTGATATGTATGAGTGTATGGGATGCAGGTATAATATGAGTGGAGTAGGTTTCAATAACACCGAACCACGAAACTTCAACCGCGGTTTTGGACGTGGGATTCCTAAACCTTTTCCGCCATTACAACGTCGTCCATCTCCACAGACACCTCGTAAAGGTGATCTTTTTTTGGAGGCGGGTCGATTAGCAGTCGATTATTTGGTTTCACGGGGACTATTGTCATCAAATGTGCTTCCTAGTAAAATTCAAGATGGTAGTTTGAGAAACAATAGTGGGGATTTACATGATCTTCGTAGTTCACAAGATAGGGATGGTAGTATAAGGTCTCCAATTGATCAGGATTCGAGTATGGCGAGGAATTACTCGAGGGAGAGGAGAAGATTGGGACCCTCTAGGAGTTTTAGCTCTGACCGGAGTTATGAGAATGAAAGGGAAGGATCTTTAGCTGAAGAAACAACTCGTTCAATTACCCCTGTTGCCGTTGAAAATGATGTTTTCCACAAGGATACTCCCAAAAGTACGGATACTAGTGTTGAAAGTTCACATCCATCTGAGCCTGTGTCAAAAAATGGACACAATGAGTTGCCGGATGAGATGGGCAAGGATTGCTCGCTTAGTGATCTAGAATCGAAGAAAACCACTTTGGCTGATAACAACAACGATAAAGAGGTCGTAAGTGCTTCTGACGCTGGAAACGCCATGTTTGAGGAGACAAAAGACGGAATTGATAATCATGACGAAGAGCAAGATAATACCGAGGATAATTTTGCTATTCAAAAAGTGGAAGAGAAGAGCAATGGTTCTCCTTCGATGGGAAGCTCCCCGAATAGCGATCTGGTTTTGACCAACCAAGAGAACAATGTCAGTGAGACAGGACATGATTTCCAAGACTCCGGTAAACATGATCCCATCAATGTTCCGGTAGAGACTCCTAGTACCAATTGCATTGGTTCAATTGTTTCAGATCTTTCTTTTAGAGAGATCAGAGAACTGAACCCCGCATACCCTGTTGATCAGCAAAAATCTTTGGAGCTTCTATCGTTTTCTTGTGAGCAAAATTCTAGCGGATTGACCGAGCTTGGGATGTGCAGTTCCGTCTGTCAAGAGAGAGGTGAAAAACGGCCTATTGAGGAAGATAACGTCTTGAAGGGAGCCAAAAAAGCTAAGCATCAACAATGGCTCACTGTTGCTCAGAGCGATGAATACTCGCTGCTTTCTGATCTGAGCGACAAGCATTCTAGTCAATCGAGCTTTAATGTCTCGTTGCCTCTAAAAGTTGATGTTGAATCTAACATAAACGGAGAGAGGCAGATGCTCTCGAACTCGTTTAAAATCTGCGATCTCAATCTCATGGAAGGGTCTAATTTGCATGAGAATCATGATGTTACTACTTTGTTGTATCCCTCAACATCGGGTCCTTGTCGAGATATGCCAGTTGATATTGATTTGTCCATTACGAATAGTCGCAATTTAACTCATGAGTACAATGAGTCTGGATCGGTTAGAAAAGATATCGATATAATCGATCTAGAAAGCGCATCTTTGGAGGAATGCAAAAGGTCGAATGACTCGATGAAAAAGTATGTTGTCCTCTAGCTTATTTTCCCTTTCCTGCCAACTCTTTTGTGCACGTCTTAAGTATGGAGTGTTTTATGCTGATGGGAACGATTTTGACTTATGGTTTGTTATATGTTTCACGTGGGCAGTTCAGAGGCGGGCATCACGAGCATGGAGAGCTTTCAGAATCCGCATAATTCTACTGAGAACCCTGATGGGCAGGATGGGTATGGGTTCATGATCTCAGAGTTGCTTGGTAATGATGTCCCAAATTGTTCTTCGGTTCAGCCTGATATGAATCCTTTGCACAATGACATTGGCCTAAATCACGGCGAGGTATAAACCCTGATAATTAACCCAAATTGTATGACCCTTGTGTTAATTGGCTGGATTCCTAGACCGATTCCTTTTCTTTATTTTGATGATTTTTTTATGATGTGGGTGTTGCAATAGTCGGAGATCGGGTGCTTATGGAACAAAGCAGATTTGAGTAATAGATACACTAGTGACTTTTTGTTTTGCATTTTTGACATAGTGGATGCTGGCATTGAAATGGTGTAAAATAGAGTTTGTATGATTGTCATTAGAACTGTTTAACGGGGTGGTTTGACCCAATGGGTCAAGGGTCGGGCCACATTTTTGAGGGGTCATTAGAGTGGGTCCAGTCGATAACAGCTCGGGCCAATAACGGGCCTTGGTGTTAAGGGCCGGGTCGGATAGATATAGGTATTGGTTGCGAAAAATATTTTACCACTTTTTAAATATTTTTTATATGATATTATGATATAAATAGGTGGGTCGACCCGGCTGGTCATAAAGTAGAATAAAAAACTATTATATGAGCTTTTAAAAAATGGGTCAAAGTGGTCAGGTTTAAACGGGCTTTGACCCGGCCCATTGAACACCTCTAGTTATAATAGTGTATTCTTTTCATTATGATGTCTTTTCTCCGGAAGGTTTTGAGTGGTGAAAAAGGCTTTGAGAACTTGTTGATTTTGGCTGATTGTTTTGTGCTGATTATTGCAGGAAATGTTCAGTGAAGATGATCCAATCTACATGTCCTTGGGAGAAATTCCTCTAAGTATGCCAGATATTTAAATTGCCGGTATTTTGGTTTTCTTACATGTTGAAGTGTTTTGCTTAATCCATCCAAGTCCTAAGCTGATGAATGGATGATTAGTAAATTTGAAGGGACCCTTTATTTTAGGTTTGAAGTTTTTCACGAAAAAGCCAATGGCTAGACCTTCCCGTTTGGTTGTTGGAATGTGTTTTTGTCTTTATGTTCATTGCTTGTTTATGTGAAGTTGCAGATGATGTTTTCTACCAAAGTCAATCGGAAATAACCTCTTTGTTATTTCTAACAAGGGTAAGGTTGCGTATATCTCACCTCCTAAACCCCGTCTAGGTTCCACCGCTTAACGGCATTGGGTTAGAAGAATGCTGTTGTTTTCGTCGATAAGATTTGTTGTTGTTGATAATGTCTTGTGACTTATGTAATTTGTATCTGTTTATGGATGATAGCATCTCATGCTTGAACCTCAACGTACAGCAGGTCTTTTACATGCTTGGGAGCAGCCTACGCAAGAGAGAAATCCGTTTGAACTGTAGCTCAATAATCATGGGCTCTAGATATTGTTATAATAAGGTATTTTACTCTTCACTTCTTAATCTCGATTCTCATAGGCTTGAAACTCGAAAATCGTTTAACTTCCGAACATACCTTCGTGTGGATCTGCCTATATGAATTCACCGTTAGTCAAAGTGATGGTTTTTTTGGCATATGAGTTTCGAGATAAAAGTAAATCGGAAGACCATTTTGTTGTTTCTCATGATGAGATGGGATTTTAGGTGGGTATTCTCGATCTTCAAGAATCACTTACACTTACCATTCACTCGAGCAATATAATGGTGTCTAAATTCTAACTTCTAAGCATATTTTAATCTGTCCCCCTCATTTTGCACCATGGGGGATGGCAAGGAGTTAAAGCATATACTCCTCTGTCCCCCTCGTATACTTCTCTTTCCCGAAAAAGGCGGTCTTGAAAAAGGGGGTCAGTTTTTCTACCGGCAAAAGTCTCAATTTACATGCAAGTCTTAATGCCTTTTTTTTTTATATATCGTAAGCTATATCGTATGAACCTTTTCGTATTTCTCGGTGCTCAATGCATGCTTAATCCTGTCATGATAAACATCATGTTTCGTTAAGTGATGAATTGCCTGTTGTCTTTTTTCACTCTCAAAGACTAGTGGCGTGCTGCAGTCGTGTGTTAGAAGACCGAAGCCCATGAAGATGATGAGATTTCCGACTCAAGAACCGCAGTTAACCATGTAATGCTGCTACTCGTGTAAGAACCAAGAAGGCATTGTACTCGACGATATAGATCTGAGTTAGCATGGAAAACAATCAAACATACATAAAAGGGTCGTGTTTGCGGACAGTGACCTATGTTTTCCTTCAACCTCTATATATGCCGTGCCATTGCGACTTCTGAGAAAGGTTTAGCTATCGTTTGTATGTACCAACAGAAATTGTAGTTTCATTTACGTGTAGTCGATAAGCTTTTTTCTTGAATGAACACGAGTGTATTGATTGTTGAAGATCTTGCTACATGTATAAGTGCATTGCCATTAATGTAAATGCCTATAACATGATAACATACACTGTGTTCACGGAGGAGATTATATAGTGGTTGGTTTTTAAAGTCGACCAATGTAATAAATGAAGTAATATTTGTAAGAGCTTTACGACTATTGCATTCGAATGGAAACTTTTAATTTTATTGTAGAAAAATGAAAATTTGAGTAGATTAAAATGCGCTTCAAACTATTGTTTTTTGCAAAAAAAATTAAAATGCATGATAATTAGACACACATAAAAAGAATTAATAACATGTTTGGTTAGTCGTATTAAAAGATGATAATGAGAATAGTTTATAGTGTAAAATTTTATCAAAAGTTCTATATTATTCCCATGGTAATGAAACTTTGATCACAAAAAAGTTTGTTTGTTTACAAATTTTCATTACCACCTAATACCACATCTTCAAAATGGTAATGCATTGGAATGTATTTGATGAAGAAAATGAAATGATTGACGTTGAACAAGTATGTCCATCAGAGTAGCCAAGAGATTTTTCAATTAAAATTACACTAGTTTTTCATTCTCATTACCACCGATCATTACCATCTACCAAACGGCCGTAAAGGTTTAATACACTTTAATTACTTAATTAATATGGTAACTTTGCATAGCTAGAAATTATAAAAGGAAAATTTTTACTTCATAAAACAAATAATTATTAGTACTTTCACCGTTTTAAACTCAAAATTATTCTGTTTACACGCCATTTAAAATATAATTTGATATTAAATATCTTAATTGCAGCTTGATAAAAAATTATGAAATTTATATATTTATAAATTAAAACTTAGATAAATCAAATAAAATTTTATGTGACTAGATTTTTTTATGGAGAGATTATGTAAATAAAATGTATTTTTGGACTTAATTAAGTAGGAGTAAAGTATAAAGTCTTCGCCAACGACTTCAATGGCGAAAATCTGTCAACCAAACCCCATTAACTTCTTAACTTCTCTCTCCTCCCTCATCAATGGCGAACTTCATTAAAAAAATCACCATTACAATCTTCCTTCTCCTCTTCCTCAACTTCTCCTTCATATCCTTCACTTACTATCACCATCACCCTTCTTCTCTCTATTCCTTCCCTTTTCCTCATCACCCTCTTCTTCTCACTCTGCCTCACAATACCTTTCAGAAACTTCCATCAACGTCTTCAAAACCATGGCCAAGTCTTCCTTCTCACCTCCCATGGCATCCACCTTCAAACTCCATCTTCTCTTGTGAAGGGTTTTTCGGAAATGGGTTCTCAAAAACATCAACACTTTACTCTCGTCCTACTTCGAATTCAAAATCGAATAATTCGTGGTTTGAATGTCACTATAGTGAGACACTTCGGAGCTCCATTTGTGAAGGTGGATGGGTTTTGATGGATCCGAATAAGATTCGGATGTCTAATGGTGGTGAAAGGATTGAAGAGGTTATTGGAAGGTCTGATGATGATGAGCTTCCCAATTTTGAAAAGGGTGCTTTTCGATTGAGACGAAAAGGAGTTGAGACGAAAAATGCTGTTTCAAAGGAGTTTATTGATGAATTTGTTCATCAAGGGGAAATTTCGAAGCATACAATGCGAGAATTGTTTCAATCTATGGAAGTTGTTGATGATGAAATTGAATTTCACTGTTCTAAGGTTAGGGTTTCTTTAATTCTCAATTTACGAGTATTTTTTGTACGATTTTACCAATTGATCTTGATAAACATTCACAATCATAATAACGCCAAAGCATTCATCCCAATAATATGGGATTCGCTATTGAAATAAATTAAATTCACGTGAGAGATTGTCGCTATTAAAGATGTTATTTTTGGTAGTGTGCAATTGATGGGGTAGTTGATCCTCTTTCGGTAATGAGAATCGAACAAGACAAAGTGGAAGTTTTCAACTAGTAGGCCAACCCCTAATTCTAGCAATTGGTTACTATTTTAATTGTGATTGTTGGAAAATTGTGAGATTATGTATGTATGATTGCTAAAATTAGATATAAAACTTCAAGTGCATTATACTCTTATTGTCATTTTTGGTAGTGTGTAGAGTTGACTTAAATTAGAAGAATGCAATTCTGAGTTATGCCACTTTCCTAATTGAGCATGATAAACATTCAGTCACACAACGCAGTGCCTTTGTAATGTTAGAGTATATAACATATCCTGGACCTCAATCATTTAGCGATGATTGAGGTTTTGGTTGATATGATTCCTTGACATGGTATCAGAAGCCAACATGACAAGAGGTCACGGGTTCTAACCTTATCCACCCCTCATTTAAATTGGAATATTTAGCGCTTATGTGCATCCAAATTTCTAGCTTAATGGGCTCTCATGTGAGGGGGTGTGTTAAAGTATATAGCATATCATGGGGCGTCAATCATAATCTTAAGCTTTTGTTTGAGATGGTTCCTTAAGATTGATAAGAGATTAGCTAGTGAATTGAAATATATCAATGTTGTCACATATAAAGATGTCAAGTTTGATAGAGTGCAATTGATTACGATTTTAATTGTGCTTGTTGTTGGAAGATTGTGAGATTATGTATATATGGTTGCTAAAATTAGTTATCAAACTACAAGTGAATTGTACTATTATAGTTCTTTTTGGTACTGTGAAGAGATTAGTTAATTTTGTTGAAGAATTTAATGTTTAGATATACTTGATTTATATGATAAAACGGCGTTATAATGACCTGAGTGTGTCTGTATTATTGTCCTTGTGGCTCTCTAATCTCTATGCCGCCAAAAAGACTATTTTTTGTATAATGGTGCACTAACTTTGAGTGTAATTAAGTCGAGTGTAGAGTAAGGACTAAGGAGTGTGGACTTGTGAATAGACTGAGTCCATTTTAGACTTACACTTGGATATCTGGCTAAAACTAAGAAGTTGAATGTTCATCAAGGTATTAGAATTTTTGGGGGATGTCCAAAGAGATTTAACTTATAAATAAACCTAGTGCTATGAAGTTAACCATTCTTTTTACTGTAATCTCTTGCTGTTATATTATGCTTTGTGCTTTTATTAGGATTATTTAATGTGCTGGTTGTTTCTTGATTATCTGACACTATATATATGCTTGCAGTGGATTGACGAGCCAACTTTGTTGCTGACGCGGTTTGAGTATGCTAATGTTTTCCACACATATACAGACTGGTACAGTGCATACGTTAGCTCTAGAGTAACCGGCTTGCCAACACGGCCTAATGTGGTTTTTGTTGATGGCCACAGCAAGGTACGAGAGACATTTGTTTGTTTGTTCATTTTTCCTTCTGTTCAGTAAAAGTATTTCTGTAGCATTCTTAATTATGCTTGAATTATGAGCTGTAACTTCCTAAAGGAAGTTATTTTGGTTGTCATATGAAAAATCATTTGTAAATTGGTGAGCATATTTGAGAATTTGTATTCCGACCGAAAATTATGAAGTCTGGACTTTTCTTGCCATGATTTGTACTTTCAATCAAGGACGTTTAGTTCGGCTTTGCTTCTTTATGAAGCTTGACATTTCTTCCTCTACCAAGTACAGCATTCTGCATCATAACTTCTTTTGATGTTTGTTTTTACCAGACACAACTAGAAGAAACATGGGAGGCGCTTTTTTCAAGCATTAGATTTGCTAAAAACTTCACAGGCACAGTCTGCTTTCGCCATGCTGTCTTTGCACCTTTGGGATATGAGACAGCCTGGTTCAAAGGTCTCAGTCAACATATAAACTGTCAAGGGGCTTCTGCAAGAGCCCTGTGGGTAAAACCTGATGATCGCAAAACTGCACGACTATCTGAGTTTGGTGAGATGATAAAGGCCGCTTTTGACGTTCCTGTTAAAGCACCCAGAAACTCGAAATCGTCTGAATATAATGTACTTTTTGTGCGGCGTGAAGACTATTTGGCACATCCACGTCATGGTGGTAAAGTTGAATCCAGGCTCAGTAATGAACAGGAAGTGTTTGATTCTCTGAAAGCATGGGCTTCTAATTACTCCCAATGCAATATAAATCTCATAAATGGTTTGTTTGGTCACTTACCTATGAGAGAACAAATTCGAGCCATCGAGGATGCATCGGTGATTATTGGAGCTCATGGGGCGGGTCTCACTCACGTGGTGTCAGCATTACCTGAAACTGTGATTCTAGAAATTATTAGTAGCCAGTTTCAGCGCCCTCATTTCCAATTGATCTCCCAATGGAAAGGTTTGGAATATCATGCCATTAATTTACCGGGCTCTTCTGCTAATCCAACAACGGTCATTGAACGGCTTAAAAGGATTATGAAAAGCATCGGATGCTGAACGCTGTATACCGTATCTCATATTTTTTCTGCAGAGTATGGGTTAAGATTTTAGGAGCGGCTTGTCTTGCAACTTCTTTGTGCATTTCTAGAAATGAGGATGACATCAAAGGAATATAATCTTCGAGAATTTGGTCGTGGTTGCTAACAATTCAAAGAACACGGCTTTCTGAGCAACTTTATGAACAGAGTCACTTCTATGTGCGTGCCTCCGCGAGTAGCTCTATGCAAGCCTAATGTAGGAGTAAGAACAAGATCAGTTTGTATTCTTTGACACTACAAAATTCATCTTGGTATCCAGGTAGGCTTCTACGTAGCTGGAAATTTGTCCTTAGCTTCTATATATACTTCTTAATCTGAAATGATGTACAGTTACAAACAAGATCACTTGAATGGATGTCAATTTCTATAACTTTGTCTGTTTTATTTTACGGTTTCTTATGTCTTCAATTAGCTTATCTCAATTTTTCAACTCTATTGGGTTCGATAAATGCTTTTCGTCTCTGGATTGGTTGGTGTGGCTATCCAATTGGACCGTCCCAAAACCAGCCCAAGCTAAGATTGGGGCACTTGATCGACTTTGTGGCTCACAATGGCAATGCGATAATCCCAACAATATGGGGTGGGATCATGTAATGACTTTGTGGAAATGTATGAATGGATTATTTGTTTTCGCTATTTTTTTCCCAAATTATTGTTACACCTGTTTAAAATTTTCAAAACATCTCATCATCATCATCTTAGGTGTATTTCTCTTATAGAAATTATGATCAAGGTTTCGAGAGGAATGAAAGACAACAAACTATACGTATATTGTATAAAATTTTTTAAAACAATATTATTAAAGTATGATGTCTTAGCATTGTTTGTCCCAAACTACACCTTTTAGATGCTCAAGTCAGTATGTTTGTGAGCATTTTTAGAATGTCGAAGTTGTAGGTCTAATTGTTGGTTTTTGGAAGTTCCATCCCGTGGGTCTCATGGATAGATGACACGTGTTGATACACTGCTTTAATGAAGTTTTCTATTTGTGATAACGGATTGGATCAAATATATGGGTCCCAAGACATTATCTTTTGGTTCATATCAAAGATCCAAACACCATGAGGTTTGTCCCCTGCCTAACACTTTTCTTTTTTGTTTGTTTTATAATATTTGTTATATTATTATATATGTCATAAAATAACTTGTAATTGTACTATTTATCTTTGTTTTATTCTATTTCATAGTACTTCGTCTCCTTGAATAGCAAAGAGTAATAAATGAAGAGACATTGAATTTGCGTCAATAAATTTAAAAGAGAATTATAATGTATGGATGAGATTTTAAAAAAAGTGGCGAGTCCATTTTCAAATGTGAAAATAGTGCAAAATGGATGAGAATTATAATGTATAGATGAGATTCTAAAATCAACTCGTGCAAATTGAGTGAGAAGGAGATTATTTCAGTAACTCTGTCTCTTGCACGTTTATGATAATTTGAGGACAACAATGATATTTTACTACTAATCGATTATTTCTTAATACTTATATCAATTCGAAATGGTGCAAGTATGAAAGTAGTGCCATCTTGTATGAAGTACATCTGTACAATACCTTTGTAGTGGATGTGGATCAGTTCTTGCTCAAGTAGATGCAAATATGAGTTGGAACTTGGAGTTTTTGCAAACGCTTACTCATTGCTTTTTTTAGTAAAGAATATACAACTTTTATTCAGTTTGGCATTGGCTTCATTCTTTGGTCCTAAAATGGGATAAGAAGTAAGAACAATCATCTCAATGGGATTTAGAGATGTGTAATAATAACTGATCCGATACATTGAATAGAGGATATTTTCGACTTTTTTACTTGTAATCTTTTTATGTTACGTATTGTTTTATATGTTTTTGTCAGTGCATAAGAAAAACATTGTTAAACGAGATCTTGTGTGTTTAAATGATATCAACTTTTTATATATGCTTAAGTAATAGTAGTGAAAATTAAAACAGTGCATTAGATAGCGTGTAAAAATCCAGAAAAATAAGAAAAAGAAAAGTTCTTGTCAAATTCCAAGAACACACTGCATTTGTCCCCTCCTGTCTACATCTCTGTCTTTTATCATCTCTTCTGAGAGCTTACCAATAAGGCAATAACAGGCAATAATGATCATAATCTTCTTCATAAAAAGGAAAGAAAATAGTATGTACAAATATTGCTTTGAGTAAAACATGCTATTTTAACACCACTTTTTTTGTTGCTCTCCACATGCTAACTAACCTCTATCTGTAAATTATAACCCATGTACTCATTTCTCTTTTTTTGTTTATGAGTTCACATTTATTTTGAGTTTCTTCTTCTTAGCATTACATTTTTTTTGCACTACCCCACAAAAAAAAAGGTAAGAAAAGAAAGCTTCAATGCATAATCCTTTGAAGAGTCTCCTAAAGTTCACTGTGAAGTTGAAGTCTAAGTCCAAGTCCAAGGTTCGAACCCCGGTTGATATGGTTTGCCGAGTTCATGAGCTCTTGACTCTCCTTCAAGATATTAGTAGCAATGTTGGTCATGTGCAAAAATGGAATGAAAAGGTTTGCTTTTTTTTCATTTTTCAAATGTGTTTTTCATCTACTTTATTTGGGTGTTGTTGAGTTTTCGTTATATGCAGGAATATGGTTTTATTTATGATCATTTAAAAAAATGGTTTGAGGCTTTGAGCTATAAAATGTTGAGCAAATGGAAGGTTGAGCATGAAAGTTTTGATTTTGATGATATTGAAGGTTTATGGGGCCTATTTGTTTTTATTGGTTGATTAATAGTTCTTCGGTTTCAGATTGTTATGGATTATATTAAAATGACTCGTTAAATTATATCCACTTCTTATCTAAGTGAAATTTCTTATGGTGTTTGCTACTAATGATCAATTGGAATTTGGAATCCTCTTATTTATCACTAACAAGGTAACGTTGCGTATGTAAAACCCCAAACCCCATTAAGACGGAAGCCACTTAATGGCATTAGGTAACAAAATGTAGTAGGTTACGAGGGGAGAAATGTGATCTTGATAACTTTGATTGTGATTTTTTTTCAATCTTTTGGATTATTGTGGTAGGAGCTTGATTTGAAGGTTTAAAGGGTTGGAAAAAGATTGGTTTCTTTATGCTTGATATTTTACTGAGCTGGTTTATGGGTCTTAAGCCTTCTTTTGTGTAATGCAAATTCATGGACTGATTTATACATATTCTCACATTATGATTGAACAATGCAACTTCATATGATATTTTTCATGTTTCATGATGTTTAGCCACCTTAGTGCTACAGTTTTCTGTGTGTAGATGGAAGAACTTAGTAAGCTCATCGCGGATATTAAATTTATTCTTTATGGAACTAGTGAAGCCGAACCTGTCCCAGAAGCTTGCGCACAATTGACCCAAGAAGTTTTCCGAGAAAATACTCTTCGCCTCCTTATAATTTGCCTTCCGAAACTGGACTTGGAGGTGAGCTACATTACCTTCTACAGTCGATCATTTTTCTTCGTCTACCTAGTTCTTCTATGAAATTTATACTTGCTTTTGTGAATTTACATACAAAGTTGTATACTTATCAGTTACATAAGTTTTGGCGAAATTCTGTTTTCCTAATGTCGATTATTACTATTAAAAAGATGATCTTTCTTAGGCCCGGAAAGATGCTACTCAAATAGTAGCAAATTTGCAAAGACAACAGGTTAATTCACATTTAATTGCCTGTGATTACTTGGAAGCAAACATTGATCTCATCGATATTTTGGTCTCGGGGTAGGCAACTAATTCTGCTACATCAGTCTTATTTTCCCATTTTTTTAATCCTTAGTTTTGATTACATTAACTAACTCTGATAAGGTACGAGAACCACAAACTAGCGCTGCACTATGGTAACATGCTGAGAGAGTGTATTCGACATCAAAGCATAGCGAAGTAAGTGACGCTGATGCTGAAAAAACTAATTTGAAGTTTGAACTTCTTAGCTCTTGTTTTGGCTCGTTCTTTTCACCTGAAAAAACTTTTTGGGTTTTGTTTTGTAGGTACGTTCTAAAATCACACTTGCACGAGTTTTTCGACTATGTGCAGCTTCCGGATTTTGATATATCATCCGATGCTGCAGCAACTTTTAAGGTCCTTCTCTTTGTCTGTTTGTTTTTATCGCGTGTAGAAATCATTATCCATAAACAGCTCTTTGAACCTTGTAGGAGTTATTGACCCGGCACAAATCCACAGTTTCGGAGTTTCTATCTACAAACTATGATTGGGTAAGTTCTTGTCACGTTATGAACTGTGAGCGATCATGTTTACTATGAGGGTTTAAGTGTTTTTGCCATCAGCATTAAGGATATTAGTGATAAATAATTTCTCAATGGTCAGTTTTTCCGGGAGTTCAACGCAAAGTTGCTGCAATCGCCTGTTTACATTACAAAGCGTCAATCTATTAAGGTAAAGCACGCAGACTTTTCTACTATGTATTGTCCAAATTCCAAAACCTCCTCTTCTATATCAAAAATCGTTAGAACGTATAGGCAAACATATAGTGGAACGTAAAATGTTGATTGCCTGTCTAAGATGCGTCCTTCCGATAGAAATATTTATCGTTCCGATACTTATTAATGATGTCAAATTAATATATTCTCGTTTTCAGGTTTTGGGCGATATATTGCTTGAACGTGCAAACTCTGCCATCATGGTTCGATATGTGCGTTCAAAAGATAACTTGGTCGTTCTCATGAATCTCCTTAGGGTAAAAAAATTTCCTTGAAGTTTTCTTTTTATTTTCCTTTTTCTCCTTGATCAATGAATATAACTGTTGGTTTTCGATTGTTTGGGTACAGGAATCGAGCAAGTCCATACAGACAGAAGCATTCCATCTCTTTAAGGTATACACATTATTAAGGAAAATTTCACAAGAACAATCCTTCTTTTGGCTAGTACATATCCAAAGTTCTCTATCAGAGTATATAACATATCCTGTGGCCTCGACCATCAGCTTAAGCTTTTGGTTGATTTGGTTCCTTGACATGGTATCACGTTGGTTTCTGATACCATGTCAAGGAACTAACTTAACCACATGATATGTTATATAATCCAACATTATCCCAACTATTGATTTTTAAGAACCATCCCAACTTCATGGAGTGACTCCTCAAAAATATCCAGCTGCCTAGCTCATAGTCTTGCCCGATGGGCAGCTACTAGTATGTGCGATGAGGTATACCAATTGTGGTTCAGTTTGGATCATTGATGTTGTTTTGCCTAGTTTAAACGAGTAATATATCTAGCCGACTCAATAAATTTGAAAGAGTTTTTTGTCACTCGGGAGTTGGATCATTCTGAGAAGACACCCTCGAGGTTTAAATTATTCTAGAACAAGATATATGAGAACATCGGCTATAGTTGAGATCATTCTTATCAATCTTGGCATATTTATATCTAAATGCATTGGCTTGGACTAATAGACATTTTGTTGCTCCGTTTATATGATAGCTATTTGTCGCGAACAGAAACAAACCACTTGATATCGTAACCATACTGATAGCTAATCGAAGCAAGCTTCTTCGCTTTTTTGGTAACTTCAAATCGGAAAAAGGTAATGATTTCATTGCACAAAAACACATTTCATGTTATAATATGTATGTTTAGCTTAAGATTATCATAATATTTCTTTCTTTCTAGTTTGTTTTTCAATCTTTATTTTTGCGTTTTGTTATCAGAAGATGAACAATTTGAGGCCGATAAAGCTGAGGTGGTTAAGGAGATAGCGGAATTGAAGCCTACAAAGATTCGATGCCTGGATTCGAGAAAACAAAGTGTTATATTAAGGAATATGGAGCATTTGCTGATAAGTTGAGGGGGTTATTGCTCTTCTATATATCATCACGGAGTAGTATTAAGCTAAATGTACATTCTGCTTTATGGGTATGGGTTGTCGTCTTCTGTCTCTTCTTAGAGTCTGATCATAGTTTCTATGAGTGGGATTTTAGGTATGATGATATAGTATTCAAGCTAAATGTACATTCTAAAAGTTTGATGTTCTTCTCTGCACAATGCACAAAGAAGATGCCAAAATGTAGTGAAGAATTAACTTTTTTTTATGGACTAAGTTTTTAAATCATCAATTCTAAGTAAGGATTGGGATTCAAGAATGAGAAATATTATTTTAAAATTATATTTTTTTATAATTACAAGGTAAAAGAAAAAGAAATCAAATGAAAATCAAACTTAAAACTTTACTCGAAAAAAATACTTGCTATAATAGACTTGTTTCTTTTCTTTAAAAACTAACACTTGATAAAAGTCGATTTTGTAGGTTATAGCTGAATGGACTTGTTTCTTTACTATAAAAAATAAAACGTCAAGTTCATGTAGAGGAAATCAGATTTTCTCTCAGTTGGAATATATGTCACTTTATCTATAGGAATATAGGTTTAATTCTCGTTGTCCTTATCCTCTAGGCCTTTTAGCTCTACTTACTCTATATTGAAAAGTATTTTATTCTTTATTTATAAGTTCAAACATTATTATGTGGAATCTTGTTTTCATCTCAAATATAACTTTTATTGATTATTAATATTATCTTTTACAAAATTTTAATATATACTTCCTCCGTTCTATAATATTTGCTACATTTCACTTTTTTACGCAATCCAATGCACAATTTTGATCATTAATATTTTAAACTACACTTATCTAAAAATTATAAAAATTTAATATTATGAAAGTATGTGATTAGACGATTCAAACAAGATCCCACTTGACTATATTTTTACTTACACATTAGTCGCAATACGTAAAGTAAACTTGAACGATGAATAGTGCACAAAATCGAAATGTAGCGAGTATTTCGGAACGGAGGAAGTACAATAACAAATATTAAGTAAAAAATTAATAATTCAATTAGATAGTTTGTAGGTTTAATATGGAACATATTACACAATGTAATTAAATGACTAATCTATTAATTAATATAAAAAATCATGTCAAGTATTAATATAACAACTGATCTATTGATAAATATAACCAAAAATAAAAAATGCTATTATCATGTTCTTTCATAAATGTCTATATGTTAATTTATTACTCCCTCCGTTCCTTTTTGTTTTTCCACCTTACTAAAACGGGTAGTTCCATAAGTTTTTCCACTTTAGAATACTTTCCATTTTTGGAAAGTTTTCATCCCTCTTTTACCCCTTAAAACCCCACTTTCCTTACTTCACAATACTATTTAATTATTTTCTTTCTCATACTTCCAATACAATCATTACATTACCCTATTATTTAATTATTTTTTCTCTCATATTTTCCAATACAATCATTACTTCCCACTACTATATAATTAAAATAATACCTATTACTACCAAAGATTCCAATTTTCTTAATCTTGGTGAAAAACCTAAATAGGAACATCAAAAAGGAACGGAGGGAGTATAAGCTTTTTCACCTAAAAAGTTACATAGATGTAGTCATATTATATCATATTTTGTGTTCTTAGTAAATATTACTTCATATAATTACTTATTAATAAATCGGTTAATTATATAAATATTTTTTTACATAAATTTTAGAAAAACAATATCATCACACTTTCTATCATTGTCAAACATATCCAGAATTTTGAAACAATTACGTAATTTAACAAAAGAAATAAAAAAATGAGGTTCAAATAAAAATAATTCCAAAAATAAGCATCTTCATATCTGAGTCAAAGGTCAAGTATGTTCACAGTTACTACAACGAACAAAAAAATTAGTCAGAAAAAAGCCAAAATGTCAAAAATTGGAAAAAATGTTGTTCGCAGGTAGTGTTACCAAATGGAACAAAACATGACTTTCATTTTTTTTTCCATCTATCTAATGTTTTAACATGGTCTTTTTTTCTTCTCACTTAAAAAATTTTGACTTTTTTTGACCAATTTTTTATTCGCTATTAGTAACTATGAACATATTTGACCTAAGACTCAGTCATAAAAACACTTATTTTTTGAAATTAAGTTTATACAAAGCTTTAACTTTTTTTTTTATAGTTAAAATTACATATTTGTTTCAAATTTTCACATATCCATCGCTTGGGCCTTAATTGACCCATTAACAGTCCACATATACCAAAGCCCAAACCCACACTAAAAAACCTTCTCTAGGGTTTTAGTATATAGCCGCACTCTTCATTTCCTCATCTTCTTCTTTTCATTACCCCATCCCCGTCCTGTATCGAATTCTGAAACCCTAGTTTGCGACAATATGGGTAAAGTCCCTAACTTTCCCTCTTTATTCATTATTCGATCTTAAAATCTGCTTCAATTGATCGAACTGGTTGTTTTGATGGCGTTGTATTTTAATTTATGGTTTGATTTTGGTTTATGTAGGTATCTCTCGTGATTCTATGCACAAGAGGCGTGCCACTGGTGGCAAGAAGAAGGCTTGGAGAAAGAAGAGAAAGTATGATTCTTTTTACTATGATCTTGATCTTCGGTGTTATATATTGTATAAACTTTGGATTTTGATTTGCTTATACATGTACACTCTCTGTTTTTCTGGAGTGAAATGAAAATATAAAAAATCATTTTTTAAGTTAAAATGATGATTGTTTATGTGAATGATCTATTTTCAGCTAAGAAAGATTATTATGGCTTGCTTGAGTGCGTTTTATGTTTGGTAATTTAATATCTTTGTTTGCATAAAATTGGGATCTTTCCATAGATGAGATGAAATTTTGAGAGTTTTTGCTGGTAATGATTATATGTTAGCTAGTTTTACAATGTGCTTATGAGACGGTCCTGTGCCGATTTGTTGCTACATCGGCACGCAACAAAATCATAAGCTACACCATTTTACCATGGCATCATAGTGAGTTTGCCTTACTATTTGAGGAAAAATATTGATGTTATGGCGTACATTTTTGCACACCTGTTTTATTGGTCTTAAAATTATGGTTGGTATATGTTGGCCATGTTGTTAGTTTGGGGTTCAGCAGTTGTGTTTTATTTCTTTGAGTGCTCTGCTTGATATGATTATGTTCCTGGTTGATCTATTACCATGCTAAGATTGATTATTATTATTTGTCTGGATGTGTTTTATATATGATAGGATAATATTGTTCTATGTAGATGACAATATTTCTAATACAAGATTGAATTTTAAAGTGTTTCACTGGATTTCTATAATATTTTTTGATTGTACAATGTGCTTATGAGACGGTCCTGTGCTGATTTGTTGCCACATCAGCACGCAACATAACCATAAGCTACATTATTTGTCATGACATCATTTGTGTATTTACCTCACAATTTGAGGATAAGTTTGGATGGTGTGGCGTACATTTTTTTTCACTTTTTTTACTGTCTTTGGTTTATGTTGGTGTATGTTGATGACATAGTGAGTTTGTGGTTCAACGGTTGTCTTTTCTACATTACCTAGGTTGTGTTGTATTACTCAGATGTCTCTTTTTGTAATGTTGATTATGTTCCACTTATTTTGCTCCATTTCTCACTTGGAAATGGCCTCAACAATTCTCTTTGAAAACCCTTTACAAATTCATCATTTATTTTGATCTTATCCACTTATTTCTACGGCCCACTTGTTATTTCACTTATTTGCCAACTATAAATAACTATGTACAAAGGTGAAAGTTAAATGGGACATTGGGATTTAGGAGTATGGTAAGTTTGTTGAATGTAATTGGTGTTCTTTCAAAGATGAGAACATGAGGTAGGATTTTGAGGTTTACACTGCATTTCACTTACCAAAATGGTATTTTTGTTGATTGTACAATGTGCTTATGAGACGGTCCTGTGCTGATTTGTTGCTACATCAGCACGCAACATAATCGTAAGCTACATACAATGCCATGCCATCATTTGTGAGTTTACTTTACACTTTAAGTAAAAATGTTGGTGGTGTGGGTACATTTTTTGTTCCTGTGTGTTTTGTCTTTACCTGTTTGGTTTATGTTTGATCATGGTAATTTGGGATTTAGGGATTCCCTTTTGTTATCTACGTTGAATTCATGGTTAATTGTTAATGTAACTTGGGTAGTCATGGGATGAACCTGTGACATGTTTGCTGTTAGCTGTATCACATTTTTTCTCCATATCAGAGTATTGGATCTTGTTGCTTCCAATTTGATGTTTTGGTTATTGTTTCATTGCTTATATTTTTTCTACTTGGGGTCTTTTCTTATTTTGGAAAAGGTATGAGCTTGGGAGGCAGCCAGCTATGACTAAGCTGTCAAGCAACAAGACTGTTAGGAGGGTTAGGGTTCGAGGTGGTAATGTCAAGTGGCGTGCATTGAGGTTGGATACTGGCAACTACTCATGGGGTAGTGAGGCTGTGACTCGTAAGACCCGTATCCTGGATGTCGTTTACAACGCATCCAACAATGAATTGGTTAGGACACAAACATTGGTAAAGAGTGCTATCGTCCAGGTTGATGCTGCACCATTTAAGCAATGGTATCTCCAGCACTATGGTGTTGACATTGGGCGCAAGAAGAAAGCTGCTTCTGCTGCCAAGAAAGAAACCGAGGTAATTTATCTCTCATTCCTTGTAGATTCTTGTGTACATTGCATTTGCGTTGCTGACCTATAAGTGCATTGATCAAGCATCAGTACAACTCTCTAGAAGCATTATATATTCTTAGATCTCTTTTTCATATTTCATGAGCCTTTTATTTTATAAAATGATCTTAGTCCTTAGGTTTTGTGGGTATAATAGAGTTTGCACTGGGCTAAATGCTTCCAATTTTAACAATTCAGCCTTGTTTGAAAATTTTCTTTAGTTTTTGGTGTTCTCAACGGTCGACATGGCATCATAATTATAAGTACATCTTGTACTGTGTTCCCTGACCTGCTTTATGGTGTATATGTTAAATGGTTTGGGGACAGTCATTTTTGTTTGTATTTTCTTCTACTTATGTTTTATGTATTATATGTAACGACAATATACTAAAAAAATTTATTGAATTCATATTAAGAATCTGTTGGGATTCCTAATCTTTTGCATCCTATGATAGGAGGGAGAGGCAGCCACCGAGGAAGTCAAGAAGAGTAACCATGTTGCACGAAAGATAGAGAAGCGCCAGCAAAATCGTACTTTGGACCCTCACATTGAAGAGCAGTTTGGTGGTGGTCGTTTGTTGGCATGCATTTCATCTCGTCCTGGTCAATGTGGCCGCGCTGATGGGTAAGTTATTTCTACCTTGTCTGACCCTTTGTCCATTTACTTGATTTAGCAGTGAATTATGCTCTTGAAACTGTCATTTGTGCTATGGGAAGCTATTAGGTTTCCCATGGCCATTCTCAATTACGTTAACAGACCTATATCTAGATTAGTGTTCATCTGACACCGCATATTGTGTTTTTGAATGAGAAGCAATTGCCCCATCTCGCAACAAAACCGTCTCCCATTATCTGAGGATGAAAAACTCTTGTGTTTTTGAGAGTTTGCTTAAGTTTATAGGTTGTGTTTTCTCCCTTCACTTTCATCGAGTAAAAGAAGCTTTAATTTTGTATGACAGGTATATTCTTGAAGGAAAAGAGCTGGAATTCTACATGAAGAAAATCCAGAGGAAGAAGGGCAAGGCAGCTGCTTAAATTTCCTCAGTAGAATCATAGTCAGATTTGAGAATTTTGTTTTTCTTTCCTATCATCGATTACTTTTTACTTTGGGGTTGAACCTAGACTTCTCGATATAATCCAAGGCAGTTCGTCCAAAAGAGTTTTGTAATGTGTAATGAGATTCTTCCGTACTTTTGTTGCTCTTAGTCAAGAAAAACTTTTGTTCAGATTTTTCACCTTTATGTTCCATCTCATTTCTGGTAAACTCGAGACTCTAAGGTGTGGTTATGCTAATATCGATCCTGATTGGTTTTCGCGTAAGTTGAAATGGATTATCCGAGCTGAAGATCAACAACTAATATAGTTGAAGATCAGGTATATCATTTATGGTTAAACTATGAATCTGAGTTTTAAAAATGATGCACTAATGCAAATAGTACTTGGATTTTGTACAAATAAACTTGAACCTTTTCATTTAATTTGGAACATCAGAATTTCCTTGTTTGCATTGTTCTTTATGAACTTTAGAAATAGTATCAATGTAAAGAAGAAAGTGTTCGAAGTATGTGAATCAAAACAAGAAACCAATTCCAAATTTTTGTGAAAAATGCTCATTCAAGCAAATAATGTAAGTGTAGTAGTGTCTAAATGATATTCGATTTGCGAGTTATGACGAAATTAGCTTGTTTTTGCTCTTAAATAGCACATTTGGGTACGTAACATTGTAACAACAGTTTTTTCTAAAAGCAACAACAAAATTCTCTAATTATTCATTGTAATTTGTATATCATTGCAAAAAGACAATAAATACCAATAAAATCAATAAAATAATAAAAAATAAATAAAAATCCTTAAACCTCCATCCTATTAAGATTTTGTACACAAAGATGATTATATCAATATTACAAATCTTCATTATTTACTAAGACTACTTCAAGCAACAATACAACATAACAGTGACACTTGCTTAAGCGATGAAAACAACAAAAATCTAGTACACAATCATATCGTTATAATTACACTTGCTTAATGTGAAAAATGCTCATTAAAGTACACAATCATATCGTTATAATTACATATTGATTGTAAATATCATTTAACTAAACAAAAATCTAGTAAATACATTTTAAAAGTTAGTAAATGAAAACAACAAAATAAAACCGATGAAGTATAAAATTACAATAAAAAAACTTCAAAAGTATTGAGTAAATTAAGCCTTATAGTTATTATTTACTTATTTTTACTTATTTAGCTTCAATTAGGATCCGTTTTGTCACAGGAACCATAAACTTCGTGCCGATCCGCCGTGCCTTGCCGGGCCAAGTTCCGGCGGTTTCAATTGAAAATGGGATTTTCTTTTACATTCAGTTCATGTAGTTCTTCCCATGTTTCAATTTGTCAATATTCTGACAAATCAATTCCAAAGTTGCATTATTTGAAGCAATTAGAAAATCCCCATTTGATAAATTTCAAGATAGGAAGAAGTTCAAGGACGTTTCAGAAGATTGAAGTTGGGACTCCTATCCGCTGCAAAACAAATGACTTGATTGATTTTGAGGAAAGAAGTAGTCCAAATGAGGTATTAACATATCTAAACTTCATCATTTTTGGTTCCCTTGGTTTGATTTTGTTGTTATATTTATGGGTTTGTTCTTGTTCATTGATGAACTTCTGGAATTTTTGAAATTTTGTTGGATATTATGCTTTGCTTGTGAATTTGTAAGAATTGGTGTTGTACTGTTGTTAGTAGTGATTCATAGAGCTAGTGTAAGAATTGGAATTTCTGAAAGTTTGTTTGATATTATCTTGAAGGGTAATCTTATAGTGAGTTGATTTTTCCATATTCCCATGGGAATCAATGTTTGCATAATGAGTTGATGATATGCTCAACACTTTTCTCCCAGCTTTAACTCTGTCTGATATTTAAGGCTTGTCTTCCTTCCATAGTCCGTAGGCTTTGAGAGCAACACAAGAACTCTGCTGCCTGTCGCTTTGTTTCTGTGTTTATTGTTTTCCTAATGCAGTGCTTAATTTTGCATTCAAAGGTAAGAAAAGAGATTGAACGGTGTTATGAACTAATTCACCGGCTAGGTAGAGGAGTTATCTATGTTGGATCTGCAAGACCGGGATCTGATCATCCTCATTACAAGCAAGCAGTTGAGCTAAGTCGAGAGGCAGGTACTCTTACATTTTTTATGGTCTTCGTCATTAATACCTGATTTTTATGTTTTTTCCATGCTGGAAAGAAATGTTTAATAAGTAAAAAGTGGAGTATTGACAATGGGAAACTCGTAGATAAGAATATTGAAGAATGCCGAATGTGAACTTGTTTGTGAAGAAAGAAATTGAGGATGAAAATTCACGCAGTGTCTTTTTAATCAAGTTTTGATATGATACTGTAATTTTGTTTTTTTAACATCTCATTTCCCCCCTCGTACAGATTGCGAATCTGTTGGATTGTACTACATGGACAGGAGCTGGTCCGGGATTAATGGATGCAGCTATTAGAGGTACACTGGAAGCAGGGAAACCGGTAGGCGGATTTAAGATTGAGAAAGAAGCTGGTCAATGGTCTTCAATTGGCTCTCATCCCTACCTTCCTCCTGATACATATCTTACATGCAGGTATCTCTATCCGTTGTGATTTGGCTCTTCGTCTGATTGTGTCTTTATTGAACGCCTCTTTTGTTATTTAAACTGTATTTTTCTTTTCCTCTCCTTTTAGTGACTCTTAAGTATTAATCAAGGATTATGTTTCAAACAATCATCTATTTATATGTAAAAGTTACATTGAAAATTGATTATTGAAAAAAATTCCAAGAACGTAACCAACGTCATTCAACTGTGACCAAACTAGACCCAAAATTATTTCGTACTTTAAAGTTAGAGATTTAACATGTTCACCGAGGTAAGAACAATAACAACATCATTCCATTACTCCAACGCCATTAAGTGGCTACCACTTACGGTGGAGTTTGGTAGGGTCGGGTGTACACAACTATACCCTTGCTAATGTTAAAACTAACAAAGAGTTTGCTTTCAATTAACCCTTGGTAACAACCACCATATGCAATATGGTTGTGTTGTGTATCTACAAGGCATACAAAGGGTCTCGTTAAGCTCATCATGTGATCTTCATGGTGCCATCTATAGTTTTCTATGACACGTAGTGACCAAATGATAATTCTTATACTGCATTCTCATATTGGCTTACAGATTTTAAAAACACTTAAAAACCGTGAATCATATGCCTTTAAAATGGGCTCCCAGAACCTATCATGCAAATCCGCTAAGGATTCTTTACATCGTTTCTCACACTAATTAAGTTACCATCAGGACGTTTGGGCTATTAGAATTTCCTTTCTCTAGCCAAATTCCTCACATAGGCAATATATTGTGTATCTACCAAGACATAAAAGGGGTCTCTTTGAGCTCATCATGAGTTCATTATGGTGCCAATTGTAGTTTTTTACGGCTCGTAGTGACCCAATGATGATTTTTTATACTCCTACTGCATTTTCAATATGCCATAAAAAATTTAAAAACACCTTGAAACCGTGAATTATAGCCTTTAAAATGGGCTCTTAGAACCTATCTCGCGTGTCGGCTCGGAATTCTTTAATACTTTTCCCACACTCATTATAGGTACTATCAGGACATTTGGGGTATTGAAATTTTCTTACTCTAGCCAAATTACTCGCATATGCAATATGGTCGTGTTTCCATCAAGGCATACAAAGGGTCTCTTTGAGCTCATCATGTAGTCTTTATCGTGCCATTTATAGTTTCTTATGGCATGTAATAATTCAATGATGATTCTTATATTGCATACTCATATTGCCATAAAAATTTTCAAAACACCTCTTAGAACCTATCTCGCATGTTGGCTCAAAATTCTTTAAAACTTCTCCCACACTTATTAAAGGTCTTATTAGGACATTTAGGTTATTGAAATCTCCCTACTCTAGCAAAATTGGCTCATGTACAATATCGTCGTGTATAACCTAAGCATACAAGGGGTCTCTTTGAGCTTATCATGTGGTCTTTATAGTGTCTTTAATAGTTTTTTATGCATGTATTGACCCAATGAGGATTGTTATATTGCATTCTCATATTGCCATAAAAATTTTCAAAACACCTCGAAACCGTGAATTATAGCCTTTAAAATGGGCTCTTAGGACCTGTCTCGCGTGTCGACTCATAATTCTTTATAACTTTTTCCAAACTCATTATAGGTCCTATCAGGATATTTGGGGTATTAAAATCTCCTTACTCGAGCCAAATTACTCACATATGCAATATGGTCATGTATGTACTAAGCATACAAGGGGTTTCTTTGAGCATATCATGTGGTCTTTATGGTGTCTTTTATAGTTTTTTACACGTGTATTGACCCACAGAGGATTGTTGTAATCTATTCTCATATTGCCATAATTATATTCAAAACACCTCAAAACCGTGAATTATAGTCTTTAAAATATGGGCTCTTAGAAACTATCTCTCGTGTCTGCTCAGAATTCTTCAAAACTCTCTTCACACTCATTATAGGCCCTAACAGGACATTTGGGGTATTTAAATCTCCTTACTCTAACCAAATTACTTACATATTCAATATGGTCATGTATCTACCAAAGCATAAAAGGGTCTCTAATTGCTCATCATTTGGAATTATGATGCCATTTATAGTTTTCTAAGACACGTAATAATTCAATGATGATTCTTATATTGCATTCTCATATTGCCATAAAAATTTGCAAAACACCTCAAAACCGTGAATTATAGCCTTTAAAATGGGCTCTTAGAACCTATATTGCATGTTGGCTCAGAATTCTTTAAAACTTTCCCCACACTCATTAAAGGTATTATCAAGATGTTTGGGGCTTTTAAAATCTCATTACTCTTGCCAAATTTGCTCACATATGCAATATGGTTGTGTATCTACCAAGGCATACAAAGGGTCTCTCTGAGCTCATCATGTAGTCTTTATGGTGCCATTTATAGTTTTTAATGGCATGTAGTGACCCAATGATGATTCTTATAATGCATTCTCATATTCCCATAAAAATTTTCTAAACACCCCGAAATCGTGAATATAGCCTTTGAAATGAACTCTCAGGAATTATCTCGTGTGTCGGCTTAGAATTCTTTAAAACTTTTCCTACACTCATTAAAGGTCTTATCTGAACATTTGGGTTATTAAAATCTCCCTATTTTAGCCAAATTACTCACATATACAATATGGTCGTGTATCTATTAAGCATACAAGAGGTTTCTTGAGCTTATTATGTGGTTTTTATGTTGTCTTTTATAGTTTTTTACCATGTAGTGACCCAATGAGGATTGTTCTACTGCATTCTGATATTGCCATAAATATTTTCAAAACACCTCGAAACCGTAAATTATGGCCTTTAAAATGGGCTCTCAGAACGTGTCTCGCGTGTTGTCTCATAATCCTGTAAAACTTTTCCCAAACTCATTATAGGTCCTATCAGGATATTTGGGATATTAAATCTCCTTACTCGAGCCAAATTACTCACATATCCAATATGTTCATGTATCTACCAAGGCATACAAAAGGTCTCTTTGAGACCTTCATGTGATCTTTATGGTGCCAATTATAGCTTTTTACGTCACATATTGACCCAATGATAATTCTTATACTGCACTCTCATATTGCCATAAAAATTTTCAAAACACCTCAAAACCGTGAATTATAGTCTTTATAATGGGCTCTTAGAACCTATCTCTCTTTTCGTCTCAAAATTCTTTGAGACTTCTCTCACGTTCATTAAAGGTCCTATTAGAACATTTCGGGTATCAAAATCTCCCCACTCTAGCCTTATTCATATAAGCAATATGGTCGTGTATTTACTAAGCATACAAGAGGTCTCTTTGAGCCTATCATGTAGTATCTAAGGTATGTTTTATAGTTTTTTACGCATGTATTGTTCCAATGAGGATTGCTATACTACATTCGCATATTGCCATAAAAATTTTCAAAACATCTCGAAACCGTGAATTATAGCCTTTAAAATAGGCTCTCAGAACCTATCTCGCGTGTCGGCTTAGAATTCTTTAAAACTTTTCCCACTCTCATTAAAGATCCTATCAGGACATTTGGGGTATTAAAATCTCCTAACTTTTGCCAAATTACTGACATATGCAATATTTTGTGTATTTACCAAGGCATACAAAGGTTCTCTTTGATCTCATCATGTGGTCTTTATGGTGTTATTTTTAGTTTTTTTTTACGGCATGTAGTGACCCAATGATGATTCTTATACTACATTTTCATATTGTCATAAAATGATTTTCAAAACACCTCGAAATCGTGAATTATAGCTTTTAAAATGGGCTTCGAAAACCTATCTCACTGCTCACATGTCTTCTTAAAATTCTTTATATTTTTTTCCACTCATATAAGGTCCTATCAGAACATTTGTGGTATTAAAAACACAAAAGAACCTTCAAAGAACATTTGTGGTATTAAAACCTCCTTACTCTGCCAAATTGCTTACATATGCAATATGTTGTGTTTATTATCATGTGGTTTTATACGTGCCATTTATAGTATTGTAGGGCTCTATGTGATCCAATGAGGATTTTTATATTGCATTCTTACCTTGCTATAAATTTTTCAAAACCCTCCGATAGCATGAACTATAACCATTGAATTAAGATATTCTAACATATTGCATTCTCACATTGCCGTAATTTTTTCGAAACACCCCGACAGCATGTATTATAACCATTGAATTAAAGTATTGAAAACTTATCTAGGGAATCGGGATTCGACTCGTAAGTCTGCAAAGCTTATACACGCTCGTTATATGCCCTATCAAGATATTTAGGATAACATAACCTCCTTACTTTAGCCAAATTGCTAACATAACCAATATTGTCATGTATCTACCAAGGGATACAGCCGGTCTTATTGAGCTCATCATGTGGTCTTTATGGGGCCATTTATAGTTCTTACAACACGTAGTGACTCGATGAGGATTCTTATGATGCATTATAAAAATGTTCAAAATACCTAAACACAGCGAATTATAGCTTTAAAATGGCTACTCAGGACTTATTTTGCATGTCGGCTCAAAATTCTATAAAACTTTTCCCTCACTTCTCATAGATTCGATAAGAATATATGGGGTATTAAATCTTCTTACCAAATTGCTCTCATATGCAATATGGTGTGCCAAGACATACGAAGGGTCTCTTTGAACTCATCATGTGGTCTTATTCGTGTCATTTGTAGTTTCTAGGGCTTGTGATGGCCCAATGAGGATTCTAATATTGCATTTTACATTGCCAAAATTTTTTTTAAAACACCCCGATATCATGCGTTATAATAAGATATTCGCAGTTATGCAAAACTCTTAATACACTCATTATATGTATGCCCTATTAGTATATTTAGGGTGCTTACTTTAGCCAAATTGCTCACATATGCAATATGACTCACTGATTTTTGATCAGGTTTCAAGTCAATTTCGAGTTGGATAAAACTTTGACTGGTCTAATTCCATGTGAGACCTGATTTCCTCACATCTCCATCTTAATGTGTAGGTTTTTCTCAGCAAGGAAACATGGATTAGTGGATGCAGCCGTGAGAGAAGGTCCCTCAGATCGAACAGCTGTAGTGGCTCTACCTGGTGGGATTGGCACTCTCGATGAGATGTTCGAGATTCTCGCCCTGATTCAGCTCGAACGAATCGGATCAAAATTTCCAGTCCCTTTCTTGGTCATGAATTATGATGGTTATTATTCCAAGTTACTGGATTTTATCGGTGAATGCGAGCGTTGGGGAAATCTTGCTAAGGGAGAATTGGAATCACTATGGGAAGTGTGTGATACCAACAAAGAAGCTCTGGCCTATCTGGCTAAATTTTATGGTCTTGCTCTTAACAATGAAAAGCTTGATGGGCATGAAGTAACAGTTACTTAGAGCTCCAATTTGTCAAAACTTGAACATGACTCAGAAATTGTTTTTGGCTCTAGTTTTTGTAATGTTTCTTGTATGTATTACTTCAACAGGAAGAATATAATCTCTGGTTCTTTAAAATAATAGAAAAATATCTATATTACATGGCAACAAATATTGCATACTTTGTATGAATTCATATCATATGAGGCCAGCATCACGAATGAAGATAACTCGGTGTACGAAATCGCTGATATCTTGATTATTTGGCTCTTGCTATCACAACTCACAAGTCACAACTTACGTAAATTAAGACAGTTTTACGCACGAAAATATACAAATTAATCAAAGAATGGCAATGTTTTATGCTTGGTACACAACAAATAGTGCAAAAACTAGAATACATTGAAGGTTGCATAGTTTGTACACACCAGAAACAATAAAACATGACCCAAGTAGGGTCTAAGGCAGAATCATACGCCACACTCTACAACATGCCATTACCCCAAGATGGAATGTCTCCCCTAGATAAGTGTTTGAGGCTCGGATGTAAGCACTCTCAACCTTGTAATAACGAAGAGCTTGTTTTGGATTGACATTTCACCCACACTCTAGATGATTTCAGTAATGGTGATCATAAATGGCTCCGAATTCTGCCTTCCAAGCATCATCATCGTCAGGGCCAGTGAATGTACTAGTAGGAAGTGGCTCATCGTAATGCATGGGTCTTAATGCTGATTCTGGCAATCTACTCTCAGCCATGTACTGCTTCATGGTCACCATTTCCATCTTGTGCTTGTTCTTCTGTTTCTCTAATTGCTTCCTCAACTTTTCATTCTCTTGTTGAAGATCGGTAAGGTTAGACTGCAAAAATTGAGGAAAAACAATAATATCAGCAAAAGAAAATTTGATCACCTCTAATTACAGCTAAGTTTTGATCATAAAATTAGTATATTAGATGACCTCGGCAAGTGAAGCAGCTTCCTCGGCTTCTCTTAGTCTAACAAGAAGTTCACCAGCAGTTTGAACAGCTTCAGCAGTTTCTCTAATCTGCAATTTAAGGCTTTTATTCTCTCTTCTCAACCGTTCTCGCTCTCTCTTCTCCTCTGCCCTCATAGTAGAAAGCTCTGCTGCAAACGCCTTAGCATAACGAGCACCACTACCTTTAGCTCCTGCCTTTGCAGCTGCTTTCTTAACATCGCTTACAGTTTCCATTATTCTTCTATGACTCTCCGATAAATGATCAAACTTCTCTTGTAACTCCACATAGTGTTCCACAAACTTAGCATGACTAAGCACTGATCTATGAAGGGCATCATCTAACTCCTCCGTGTACTTCTTCTGTCGTTGCAAATCTGATTCCACTTCCTGAGCACGCTGGCGATGGGCTTCAATATCGATTCTTAGTTCGTCTGTCAAGTTTATCCACTCGCTCTCCATCTCAGTCCATCTCTCTTGCTCTTTTTGCAATTCTTCTGCGTTGTTGAACTGGATGCTGCTCATGCTTTTTCGTATATGCATGGAACGCGACAGTAATGATGATCTAAGCTTGTCAATGGACTTGTTTGTAGCTGTTGCATCAGTAGTATGATGACTATAATCCTGTAACTTACTCTTCAGTGTTTGGATTTCCTTGAGAAGCTCTTCCTTTTCTTTCGTATCAAAGGTTTCATTATCCGGTTCGTGCTTGTCCTCAATCTCACATAGCTCCTTTATTACTTCACGTTCCTGATCCTCATCATTGTTGCATCTCTGTAGAAGATCAGCAATTAAATAATTTAGATATAGTAAAAAAATTTATATTGTAACAATAGAGAATTTACAACATTACATTACCCCAATGCCATTAAGCGACTACCATGAAGGCAGAGTTTTGGGGTTAGATGTACGCAACCTTACCTTGTTAATGATAACAAAGAGGTTGTTTCCGCTCAACTCTTGGTAACAAACACCTCTATGCAACTTCACATACATATCAACTACACATGATTTAACGAGTGACGAAGGCAGAGTTTGGGGGTCAGATGTACGCAACCTTACCCTGTTAATGATAATAAAGAGGTTGTTTCCGCTTGACTCTTAGTAAGAAACACCTCTATGCAACTTCGCATACACAAGAAGTGCACATGATTTATTGAGTACATATGTAAAATTCACAAGAAAGCTACAAGCCTGCAACTGACCTTGTCTTCAATGTCTTGGCTATTTTGTAGAGCAATGTCTTTATCTTTGGCTGATTTCAACTGCTCAACCTACATTTAACAATACTTTAGTCAAGAACAAGCTTTAAGAACTTCGAAAGATCACATTAATGAAAATTAAACTTACCAAACGATTAAGCTCCTCGATTTTAGCGGCTTGTTCAGTGCAAATATTCTCAAGGTTTTTCTGCCCATCATTAGCTTGAGTTGTCCCCTGACAAGGAAAAACAAAATATGTTTAACCAAGATATCAACACCATTTCAAAAAGTTAAAACGAATCATCGAGGCATTAAGATTTACCTCATTGTTATTTTGCCCTTTCTGATGGCAGGATATGCAGATAAAAGAAGATGATCTATCTACTGATGGCCTACCAACTGCTAATGTTTGAACAGAAGCATTAGCTTTGTCGACAGCTGGAGATGGTTTCAACATGAAATGCTCAAAGGAGAAAGCAACCGAAGACTTTGATAAATTTTCTTGATGAGAATCAATGACTTCTAAGCCTCTTTTTAAACTGGCGGCCAAAGATTCAGTAGGTCCTGAAAACATCTTGCTTGATCGTAAGGAGGAACGCATCATAGGTTCACTTTGCCTTACTGACTTTTCTCGCACATCTTCACAGAACTTAGAGCTGTCACACTCGGCTAGCAGACTGAGTGAATTAACTGTGATTTTTTTATGAAGGTTTTTGATTTTTGGTGACTCAGACATGGGTGGCTCTTCGAATGCTGAAGAATGACGCGATGAAGTGATGGATATAGCCGGATCAGTACACTGAGGTACCTGATTAGAACTGACTTCGACTGATCCATGTAAACAATTAATCTCATGTTCACTAGTGAAATAGCTATCGAAACTTCCTCGTACAGATGAAAAATTCATGCTATCACTGTCACAAGAAGAGTCTTTAGGAATCTCTTCACATGATCTATGCATGTTGTCAAGATGCTTGTACAATTCTGTGACATCATTCTCGTCCGCATGAACAAGTTCTTCGGTTTCATTATCTATGGTGGGTAACACCAACGAGCGGTTTAGGCTGATTCTCAGTTGATTAACACTTTCACGTATACTTCTCCCTCTTAATGGACTCCCTGATCCAGTTGGGCTAACATTAAGTTTTGCTTTAATAAGTTCTTCCTGGGAAAAAAGACGAACCTTTTTTCAGCATATTTGTGAATGAACAAAGCAAAAATAATACAAAAAACTTGTATACAACAGGTGTGCACAAGGCGGTTAAATGATCAAATTGTTAACATATAAACCTTAAGTTGACGGATTTGATCGGTTAGATCATCCATATCTTCTTCTGTTATCTCATTAATGACGGGCCTGTTCCGAATGGATCTTACTCTCTGTCCAAATCTCAATGTGCTAAGGGTCTCAACATAGTTTCTGCGATCATTAACATGAAGATTGTTAAGATACTCAAAAAACTTCGTAATCACATGAATAATATGAGACCTTTAAAATCAAATGTCTGGAAGATTGAAATCATACTTTATATCAGGAGATATGGTGCAGATTACAGAAAGTTTGGCATTTCCCCCAAGTGATTGTTGTAGTATGTGTGTCAAACAAGAATCTCTGTACATAAGGTCATCAGGTTGAGTTCCTGCTGCTAAGATATTCACTATGTGCCTGCAACATGTAAAAAAGTTTCAATTAGAAAAATGTTACTTGGAGTCGAGTCGAGACTAATATTAGACTTGAGTGCATGTCCAAGTAGCAAGACTAGACTATTTTGTGAGCCGCAACTAGAGGTGTGCATTCGAGTACTTTTTTGAGTTGCAATATATCGGGTCGTGTTGAAGTTAGGTCCTGTATTTATGAGTTGGTCTTGTATAAACTTAGTGAATATCAAAATGGTCCATACCAAAACAACCTTAGACTCAGAGTATGGATTAACAAGTAAATAGTGAACAAAGATACGATTGAGGAGTGATGCACTATAAAATATTGTACACTATATTTATTCCGTGTTTACGAAGGTAGTGTAAACGACACGAAGCCAAATTTGTACTCGACTAGCCTATATTTATCACTATCAGGTCATGTTAAAGTTGAGTATGGTCTATTTTGCACACCTCCAGACGCAACATGTACTCGTATATAATTACAAAATATATGATAGCATGCTATCGTTCAACTTGACAGCATGAGAAAATTTCGTAACATCATACCCAAGATGAGACAAAGAACTCTTCAGATCTTTGCGTTCCCTTTCGAACTCTCTCCCAGCATCAACTTCTTTATATCTTCCCATTCCAGCAAGATCTACAAGAGTGATTCGGCTAGTTTTTGAACTACTAAAGTTATTTACTGGGCTCTCCTGTAACACAAACTATTAGTCAAGAACCTATTAAGAAACAACTATTTGTTCTTTTATCAGAAGCTGATGGAAAGATACCTTGCACCAGGATTCAATTACACAAGTAAAAACGATATGAGATCGAGAACTCTTGGAATTGATGCTCGTAGCACCAAGTTTTCGACTAGAAAGCCCCTGCATCGTAAAACCCAGCATGAGAAAACTGACAGAATACAAATACAATTACAAGTTGGTTCTTTTACTGAATAATCCAAAATAAAGCAAGCCCACAAACCTTGATTAAAATTTGGGTAACATCATCATAGCTTGTTACATATTCCTCGGTCAAATTCTCGATATAGAACCCATGTTTAGCATCATCCTTTATCTGAAAGTTATGAAATGTTGTCCATACATCTCATGAGGCAATCACAAAAAGTCCAGGAAAGCAATCAGAAGGAACAGATCAATCACCTTCAAATTTCGATGGGCGGGATCGAGTAAATCCCTGACTTGGCCATTATAAATCTGTTCAATCAATTCCATGATACATCAAATCAAAATAAGCTCAAGTTTCTATGTACCGAAAAGGCAAAGAACAAATTGATATGATGTAAAGTTTACAAAAATCACCTCAAGAAATGAACAACGACATTGGTAATTTATTGGTTTATCTTCTGAGCTCTCCTTTACCTATGTACAAAATATTAAAAACGCTTAGTATCCAGGAGTATGATGTACTTATATGCAACTACTTATTGTGAAATATCTCAACTAACAACAATTAAATTAGTCAAAGAAGAACATACTCTTTCAATATCAGAGAACAACTTCTTGAAGATTCTTGGGACAATTCCCTGCTGAGTACTAGGAGACTGACCTTCAACCATGGCGCTTGGCGGCCCCCACATTGTGTAGGTCTTTCCACTTCCAGTCTATAACAATGCATATCTTACATCAAAATACTTTAAATACTTAAACCCCCTATTGTTTTGATCCATAAACTTTTGCACTAAAGAACTCATTTCTCTAGGGTTCGATCCTCAACTTCCCATTATTTACTTTTTTAGTTAATATTAGTTGTAGATGTAATACTTTGATTAAGTTTTAAACGACCATAGTAAAATAGCTTGTCATACTTGTATATTTGGTCTATTCCATTCACTTCCGACCTTAAGTTTTGATCTTGTAGCTTGTGGGTGCCTCTCATTTATGCTACTCTATTGACACTATCATCATTCCTATCACCAAATATAATTGAAAAAAAAAAAAAAAGCTACAAACTTAGAGAACTTTGATGTTACCTGTCCATAAGACAATATTGAAGCATTATAACCAGCCAATGCATCCTTGACCAAAGGAACACCAACTAACTCAAAAACATCTTCCTGAAACAACAAACAAACAAATAAAAAATCATCACATCTAATCTTTACAATCTCCCATCCAACTTATTATCATTCAACTCATACTCGTTTGATCCAAAATTACTCATACTACAATATCAATGCAGTGTAGACCATTTCGATCGAGCTAATAAGTATCACGCGGTCACGCCCACATGACTTTACTAACTGCTTACTAGTTGAGATCATTGGGATTCTAGTCCCAGGCCTACCTAAGCCATGGCTCGAGCCATCCGATTGACTGAAAGTAAATTGGGTATTATACAAAAGAATGAAAATTGAGCTGGTTCAGCACACATGAGTATTCGGTCACCCTACACTAGTATCCTCAATGCCCCACATCTATTAAATTTTCCCATTTTTCAGAACATTAAACTAAGTTAATTACACCACTACCCTTATTAACAAACCCTAATTTACATCATATATACATACACTATTAATGAAATTCACTTAAATTAAAAATTCATTGAACTAACCTGCTTAGATTTTGAATCAAGAATTGAATCAAAACTAAATTTCCGATCACCAACCGACACTGAATCCTCTGAAGCTTTCCTAATTGTGGGATCACCCATCTTCTCAGGAACTGTATTGGGTCTAATCCTCACCACCACCTACAAAAAATTGCAAAAACAAAAACATACACAAAGTTTTAAACTTCAATGATTGAAAACAAAAATCAGTGAATTACCCAATAGAGATAAAACCCTAGATTCAAATTACTACCTTCACTGGTGGATCAGGAGCAGTAAAATGCTCTTGAACTGGGTCTGTTTTGGGAAATTCATTAGTTTTACTCTGGGAAATTGAAGGGTTTAAGGGTGATTTTTTAGGGTTTTTCAGAAAGGGAAATTTGGGTGTAATTACTTGTATGTTGGGATCAATTGGAGGTGCATTTTCATCCGAAAAAGATTGAGACTTTGAAGTTAACAATGGTGAAGATTTCATATTTGATTGCTTCTTTGAAGAAGAAGATGAAGATAGAGATTTGTTGATGAGATTTCTTACTGAATACATTGCCATTTAGGGTTTTTTATCAATATTTTGTGCGAAAAAGAATAAGAGAGACAAGAAATTAGTAAATTAAAATGGGTTTTGTTACTTTGATGAGTACGAACATTTGAGTGAACGGAAGGAGTAGAAGAGAGTAGTTTGAGACAAGAAATATGACCGTTAAGAAATGTTTTCTTTTCTGTTGGTTAGTTCATTGAAAATTTAGGGTTTAAATTTTTGAATTTCAATGTAAATTACCAAATTACCCTTCTGGGAGTGGTTGATTTGATTTAGTGTATATCATGATCCTCATATAGTCGGTATTCGGTACATCTGCTTGTATAAGCTATGATCGAGGTATGTGAATGGTTGAAAAATAATTATGATACCCTCATTTAAGGAGATAAGAAGATTACAACAATGAACGCTTTTGACTCGAGAAAAAAATCTACAAATGAAAACAAAATATGAAATTATAGGTATGAAATAGTTAGGCAAGACAAGTGTTAAAGACTAATAACAAAAGCAAGTATTACAAATAATACATTAACACTCGCAAAGGCCTAAACAATAAACATGACAAAGATACTATTAATGGTCCAAGACGTACACTAACTTAGTGTTTCCACCTAATTTTATCCATAATCAAGTTTTAAAAGAAGTCCAACTCGTATATGTCATTTCTAGGTTGTTCTTTTCGCATTTTCTAAAGTCTACAATGATTTTTTTCTATAAATCGTAATGTTTTTCACTATGCATTTGTGGTCGTTTTTTTTAATTGCTCAAATTATCTCAATATACTTTCACATTTTGAGAGAAATAAGTGCAATCTCTAGCCTCTATCGCAAACCAATTTCAAATATCATACATCCAAGTGTCCAGATTTACCTTAATACTCACATATCTACTATATTCTGTATATGCTCATAATAACAATCATACTAATATAGCATTTCTATAAGGTTCACCCCTAAAGAGAGGCTTAAAAGATAACCAGCTAAGGCTCTTAGTTAGTTTCCATTGTCATGTCAAATAAATCCCAATTGTTGTTGCACAAATTTTTATATGAGACGCTTTTCATATATGGGTTAAATAGCCTAACAAATGCAAATTATAAGTGTTTACTGAACTCATCTCACCGAAAAACGGCATTTGGTAATAGTAGATCTTACTCTTAAAATATCGTCTACAATGATTAAAAACAATAAATATTACAAAGAATCTTGTAAAAGCACTCTTAATATAAATTTTCCACACTATTCTCTCTCTACATTATCCCTATCATTCATATGAGCTCTTTATGGAGAAATTTTAATTACTTTAATTTTATCCCAACAAAAAAATTACCTTATTAATTTCTCTCTTAGATTTATTGATTGGTTGAAATGCTAAGTGGGATACATCACAAATGGCATCCTTTGGTTGGAGGAGATAACATGCCATCAACTTTTCAAGTTTTTTTTTTAATTATTTGTTTTTATTTATGGGTTCAAAGGAAAACTTTCACATGCTCCGTGTAAAAATTTAGTTTTCTCGCATAGATTTCTTTATTTACTTTCAGATGAAATGCACTTTTTCCGAGAAAAATTTTCACACATAGTTCTCCCTTATCAGTTACACAATTTTAATTTTCACACATAGTTCTCCCTTATTAGTGACCCAATATATCACAACTACATATAATTATATCTTACTATCTTGTAGATAATATTATTATATAATTAACATTTAGTAAACTAATATATCTAACTAACTCATAATCTCCAATAAACTATAACAATATTTCTTAAAATATCATTTTTATATTTCTAAGTAAATATGATGTCACAAAAGGAACAATGTTCTTGAAACCAATAATACTCCTACTTTGAAGTTTGAATGTCAATAATTAACATCTTGGATGGATTACACAATTTCAACAATATAGTTAAGGGTCAAAAAATGGTGGGGTAATTGTACTATATATTCAATTAGAATACTATGTCTAGAACACATACCCCACCTCAATTTTTGTTCAAAATTATTTTTGTTATCTTTATATAATGTAAATTGAATAAATAAATTTTGAGTAAGATAATTGCTTTTTGAGTTATACCTTTTTAAAAGAGTTTAAACGATATTTCGAATAAATTCAATTTATTTATCTTATTTTGATTGAATTAGACTCATGTTTGTTGATTAAAATAATTTGATTAAATTGAGTAGAATGTGTTTTTTTTACTTATCGTATTCAACTAAACTTGTTTCTACTCACACAAACTTGTTTTTTCTTAGTAACTAATCCATAAATTGAAATTATTGTGATCAAATGGCAGTTTAATTTAATAAACTTACGATCATTATAAATTATATCTGCCAGTTAAGTATATCTTTTACTACACTATTATAATTGAAATACAATCTCAATTAAATCATATATGCAAAATGGTTGTTTATCTTAATTAAAATTCTATTAGGATAAGAAGAAATAATATAAGATCATAAAAAATTGGATCTCATTGAATGGCCTACACCTAAAAAGAGCACAAAACATCTTATTCATTGGATTACAACGGGATCCGATCAACTCGTGGGTCGGCGAACCGTTGTCTCATTTGGACCCAATCTTCCTTTATTAGCCGTACACATATACTATTGCTATTTATAGCGTTTTACAACTCATTTTATATGAGATCGTCTCATTGTGAAACGAGTCAACATAAAAGGTCGATTACTAAAAAAATTATTAAAAAAACAATAAAAATTTAATCCTAATTTTAGGTTTCTTAAATAATCTGAACTGGCTTAATTAAAATCGTTTTACGGTTTTCGCCTTTGGTCCTCTCCCATATTGGCTTTTAATGTTTCATTCGACCATCAAATTGATTTCAAGGCAGATATTCTTAATCAGATTCGACTATATAAGATCAGATTAATGTTAGTCTATTTTAAACTCGTGACGTTATGTACTCTATCAATTCTCTATGTTTATAAAACTAGGAGATGAAAGTAGTATCACCACTAAATTTATAAGTGAAAGGAAAATAAAGAGGATGGTATAAATAAAAAATAAAGTAAAAATAACAGGATTATTCTTAATCACGGAAAGAAAAATAGAAGGTTGAATTATTTTTAATAATGTATTTTTTGTTTGACTATGGAACTCATCGGTTTACAATGACTAATAAATTTTAGTTTAAATATGTGGAAACACATTTCATACAAATTTTAATTAGATAATAATGTGTTTTTAGTTAGTTGGAACCACATTTTATATGAAGTACATAATAATGAAATAATAATGTATTTTTTTTAGTTGCCATGCTTGAATAAAATTTATATTATAGTTGACTTATTTTATCACCAGAAAATTCTTTGCTGACTAAAAATTAGTTATTGAATATTTTCTAATTACCCAAGAAAAATAGGGACAAACAATTAAATATTGCAATGTTTCATTTTGATATAAATGTCAACTTTTTCATATTTTATCCAATTCAAAAGCCAATTCAATAAATAACTTTTTAGCCATTCAATCAACCAAAAAATCAAAATAAAAAACAAAGTAATTAATTTACTGATTCGTCAATCACCAAGTACCAAATAAACCCAACAATATGTTGATAAATTAAGGAATTGTTTGTAAAATCATGCCATAATTTAGTGATATTTTCAGAAGCTCGATTCTTATCACTTACATAAATTCCGAAGTATTTCCCCTTTTTCTATCCTATTTCTACTAATAAAAAAATTTAAAAAAATGTTGGTAAAAAAAGGATTTTGCCACAAACACTAGGACAAAAGTCCAAAATTCTAGACTTATACAGACAATCCACTCTCTATCCTCTATTATAGAAGTATTATAAGTACAGTTTCTGACATTACATTCTTCCTCTTTTCTTTCTTCCTTATTGCACAAATTTCAAGCTTAATTTTTCTGTTTTTATCCATTTATGCTCACAATTCCTCGATTGAAGTACTCATAGTGGACTAAACTTTGAAATTTAAGGTCTTGAGCTCTGTGCTTTTCTCCAAAAATACCCTTTTTTGTCAACAAATCAACTTTGACTTTTGCACTTGAAAGGCTAGAAAAAAACACAACCTTCATTTTTAGGCAAAAAATTGAAAAAAAATCACATCTTTTTTTGTGGGTTTGATTAATTCTAAGTATTTAATGCCTTTACAGAAATTTTCAAGCTGAATTTGGTAATTTTTTGTCCCTGAATTATGTTTTCTGATCTGGGTTTTTTTCTCTCATTATGTTATTGTGTAATTGTTTCAATTTACTTTGAATTTGGTGCTAGTGCTTCTGATTATAAGTGGGGTTTGTTTTACTTTATTGGAATCTGTTAAAATGTGGGGTTCTTCTTGTTTTTATGTTTAATTGGTAAGCTTTTGTTTTACTCCTTTTTAAGCTCTCTTGGGGTTTCACTTTTATTGTAGTTGCTGTAATTTGGAGCTGAACTTTTTGAGGTATGTTTACTTTTTTAGTTTGTCAAGGTCTTGTGTTTATGCTTATTTTAGTATGATGAACTAATTGTAGGGAAAAACAAAAAACCCTACATTTTTAGGGCATGGGTTATGTGAATTTGAGCTTTTTATGATGAAGTATTGTTTAGGGTTTATTGTAGTTGGTGTTGTACACACCTGTGATCCCATGTCGAAGAATTAGAAATAGGTCAACTAACATATAAACTTAATGGGCTAGTACTGATAGAAATTGGTTTTAGGATGGAATCTGATCAGGTTTGTGTGCAGGCAACTCTCCTCTTACGTGGGTCTTGTTATGTACAAGCCCAATAACAAATTTATCTGTTGGATGAGTATTGATAGTTATATGCAAAATTGAGATTGTTTTTCCATGAATTTTTTTGTTGAAGATTAAGAGAAATTGGTAGGTATCTTACTAGATATGGAGTAGTATGGTGGCAATAATTAAGGTTTAGGATGCTGGATTTGGTTAGCATGTGTACTATGCACAAGAAGCAATCCCTAAATTTGGGAATTGTGATTTTTTAATAAAGGTATCTTCTTTGAGATTAGTGGAATATTGTTTCTGGGTTTTGTCTATTTTTGTTTAATAAATTAAGAATATGCAAAATCTAGTGTATCTTGTTCCCTTTTGTTACCCTTGGCTTGCCATTTTGAGCTTAAAGGTTTGTTAGATTTGTACATGGACCTGTGCTAGTATTATGTCTTGATCTATTGTTGGAAGAAAATTTGTCGAACCGGCGCCATCTAGTGTAAAATGGCTAGAGGTGTTCAAAACAGACTCGATGACCCGATTGACACCCGACTTTATAACCGAATCCGATTTGACCCGACTTAAAAGGAATCTACAACTATGTAAAAACCTATGTGAACACAAAACCCTGATTTTAGTATCGCTTTAGGGCATATTGAACTTGCTTCACAATCTCGTTTTCTTGTGAATATCCAGGTTTGTAATTCTGTTGTGGTATCATGGACTCTCCACAATCTGTTGTTTCACCATTCAAGAACCTTACCGTTAGTGGTACCGAGCCGGAAAAACAGAAATCGGAAGTCTTGGTCAGGGAACCTACGACTCACGTGTCAAACGGAAAAAACAATGGGTTGAAGGTGAATGTTCATAACTCACAAGACTTCATTGGAACCCTCGACGTTTTTGTACATCAGGCAAGGGACATCCAGAACATCTGTATTTACCACAAACAAGATGTTTACGCCAAGCTTTGCTTGACTAGCGATCCTGAAGCTGCGGTATCCACGCAAACCATAAATGGTGGTGGGAGAAATCCCGTCTTTAATCAAAGCATTCAGCTGAATGTTCGGACCGTTGAATCATCCCTGAAATGTGAGCTCTGGATGCTTAGCCGTGTCAGAAATTATCTTGAAGATCAGTTGCTCGGGTTTGCTCTCGTCCCATTGTCTGAAATATTTATCAAGAATGGGAAGTTAGAGAGAGAATTCACTCTCTCTTCGACCGATCTTTTCCATTCTCCATCTGGGTTTGTCAAATTGTCTATATCATACTCCGGTGCCTCCCCAGAAGTCATGGAAATTTCTAAATTACCTATGGATGTCGAAAATACTGTGCAGGCATCAGGCGCTGTAGAGTCTGTTCCTAGCGACTTTGAAAAGATCGAGTTTCCTGACCCAAATATCATGAACGAAAACGAAATGATGATATCCGAGTACTTTGCGCTCAATTTGGAATCTCAAACTCCCGAGAGTTTGGTTTCATCAGACAACGAGAGTCATGAGCTTGGTGTTCGTGTTGTAGAGAATTTTTCAGCTAACGGTGAAGAACAATCCGAGCCAATTATCCCTAATGCTGATTCCCCTCCTAGCAGTGTTTCCACCAATGGATCTCTTCCATCTGTTTGTCTCCCCGCTAGCTCTCAATTTTCGGAGGCCCCTGTCACTTCCGAGTCTCCAAGAGATGAGCATGTATCCCCCGTGAAAGACACGAAGAACGAAGAAGGAGATAGCGAGAGAAATTCTGCTAACGGGTCTTGTAAACCATCGAAAGATACAATCATAACCCCGCTTGTGACAGTGAATGTCGAGCCAGAGGAGAAAATGGTGCAGCAAGACATTGTTGATATGTACATGAAAAGCATGCAGCAGTTTACCGAGTCTTTAGCCAAAATGAAGCTTCCCATGGATCTCGAGTCTGAACCAACCAAATCGGGGAGTTCCAGTTCTGATCAAAAGTCGGAAACACCAAAGAGTACTGGTTCTCGTGTCTTCTATGGAAGTCGGGCTTTCTTCTAATAAGTTTTTTATGATCATGGTAGAAAGCTGAAACTGGTGACTTGCTAGATCTTGGAATCATGAATATTTAGTGATTACTGATGTATGTTGAGATGTAATTTGTGTTTTTAGTGTTTCACTGATGTATGTTCAGTATGTCTTAGATCATGGTGGGGGAATAGTATTGAGCAATGGCTGTATTAGGTGCAAACTTTGCTCTGTTACATTTCATGTTATGATAAATGAACAAGTTTCTTCTGTGTTTATTTCCTCCCATTCATGGTTTAGTACCTATACTGATGCTATGCTACGAACCATAGTGCAAAAATGCGGTAACAATCAGGATCGAGATAACAACTTGGTGATGCTAAATATTGGTCAAAAGTATGAGATACACCTTGAAACGGCTCAAAATGCGTCTTTTTTTACTACTTTTACAATGCGGGAAATATTGGTTTATTTTTTAAAACCTCAAAAGATGTTGTACCGCCTTATTTTTGCAATATTGCTAGGAGCTTTTAATCGATTACAAACTCTGATAATTAAACCCGAAACATTAAGACATTGCAAAATTGCGTAGAAATTTGAACTTGTTAGTGTTCTCCCCTACTGATTGGAACAAAATCAAAGGGTAGTGAAAATGAGTATGTTAATATAACGGGTTAAATTAAACTGAATTGAAAATAAGTTGGAGAGAAAAAACCGTTAACATTAAATGTTTAGACTAAAATGTTTAAACAACGGTGAATTAAATTCATATTAGTCACAATTTCCATCATTCTTTCTGTTTTTAAGTTACTATAAACGCAATACATAGAAACAAAAGTAATTTGTGTTCTTTTTAGTTATTTTCCTAAAAAGGGTACTCCACTTGTATACCAAACTGACCCTTATTTCCACTTTTATCTGCTTGTTGATGATTACAATAACAGCTTTAAAGCAGCCTTACATTCTGGACTGATTAAGAGTATTGTATCATGGCCCTAAGTGCTTGCTGTAATGGGCCGCTTAAGGACTGATACGGGCTCCACTAAAATGGGTCGGAGCTGGCTCAAATGGGCTGCCCTCAGCGCCCGCTCCAGCCCAGTCACCAATACTTTTGTTATTTCACAAATTCTTACTATAGATCGTCTATAGTATAGACGGGTACATATAGGCCAGCTCATTTTGCAAAATAACTAACTGATTAGTCATTAGCCTTATTTTTAAATTAAAATCATTGGGTTGGACTGTTGGGAAAATCATCTTTGCTATAGCTAGTCTCTCAGGAAATCTTCTGTTGTTATTTTGAATTTTTATTGAAATAAGCATTTAAGTTTAAGTAAACTTAATTATTTGCTTTTTTTTCAAATATAATTAGACTATTAGCGATTATAAATCTTTAATAATGTATCATAAGTCAAGTAAAAAAGTTAACGAAGGATTGTTTAGAGCTTTTTTTAGTTTATTTTTTGTAAATAAAGGGTCACAATACAATATTGGTTAAAACCGAGGAAAGGAAAAAATTGAATTAAAAAGTGTTAATGGGAAAGTGTAAAAAACATGTGGGTGAGATGAATTTTATTTTAATGTGCATGAGAATTAAAAAAATGTGAATCATAGCTAAAAATAGAAATGTAGCAAACTTAGTAGAATAGACGAAAATAATCTTGAATGTATTTTGTGTAGTTTACATGCCAAGAGGGTATTTACGTGTGGGACTTGAACTAGGTCTTATTTGGAGCATGCATTATTTTCCGATGGTAATATCATGGTTTGATTTTCGTTGCGCATTCTCTTACCCTAAGCCCTATTCTCAGCCTACCTTGTACTACAAAAACGTGTGACTTAGATTCGTAGTCATGTTATATCTCACGTGATAGTACGTAGCTATCTTCGTGCCCTCCGAACTGACTCGGTTGCGTAAAATGTATTCATGTATCGACTCATTGCAGTACATAGTTTTTGCTTTATTTGTTCGAATATAAAACAATCTCGATCTTACAAGAAATCCAAAATTGACAGTAATGCTCTCTAATCATGTTGAATGTCTTTGTTCTTCATCCAAAAGCTTCACTTGACACGATAATAGAGGCTCACAGAACAAAAAATCATCGGAATAAACGACGACTTAGCAATCTTTGCATACTTTTCACTACACCCAAGCCTAAAAAGTGCAGTTCGTCGCTAAAAAGTGGAACACCCCCCTCCCAAGAATTAATTTGTGTTTCATGATCATGGGAGGTGACTATTTTACTGAACTAGTTGTAACTAACCCTGCTCACTCTCCTCGTTTATCCGGGCTTGAGACCAACAATAAATATAAACACTCACATGTAGAATCTCGTATGAAGCCTAAAAAAGTACTACCTCCGTTTATTTTTATGTGCAACACTTTCCATTTTTGTCCGCTAAATATTATGTGCAACTCACTTTTTTCTTTCCTTTTTTAGTAAAAAATAACCTATCTAAATACCTATCCGGCTATCCCATCATTTTCTCTCTCCTTTAATTACCTATCACATCATTTTCTCTCTCCTTCTTTTCCCTTAATTACCTATCTCTACTTCCTCTCTCCTTCTTTCTCTTACTTACCTATCCCTACTTCCATCATTTTCTCTCTCCTTCTTTCCCTTAATTACCTATACCTACTTCCTCTAATTTCCCCTCCACAAAAAATTGCATTGGCAACCGTGTAAGGCACCAAAGTTGCACATAAAAATAAACGGAGGTAGTATATTAAATTTTATGTAGAATCGATAAGATTGCGTGGAAGAGTTAAAAATATATGTTAAAAGCGCAAATGAGTTGCTCAAACAATAAAGAATTCGGAAAAGGAATGTTTGATGAGAAAAGTAGATTTATTATATGAATGAGATTAAAAGACAAAATAAATGTACAAATGATAATTAATAAACAAACATGGTTCTTGACATAAATATATATATATATATATATATATATATATATATATATATATATATATATATATATATATATATATATATATATATATATATATATATATATAAAAGTGACTAAAAAAGAAAATAAAAACAAAACTAATACAAAAAATAGAGTGAATAATCGCTTGGATTCCTTCCATTACGCCGCAAAAAAGAGATGTGGCGCTCAGGATATTGATACATAAAGCATAGAGTATTGATGTTTTGGACTTGCTGGCACCAACTAAATAATTTACACTAACTTTGTGTTGAGGTTGTCTTATTACGAGACGAGTTTAATTATTTTTAAAAATTGCTTTTTGTACAGCAGCTGATTAGTTGATAGCATTTTGCCATTAGGTCGTTGTTATTAACAGCAGGCAATTAGACGCCAAAACCCATTTTCCAGCCCGCTTTGCGTAGAAGTTTATTTTTTCAATTAGTTTGGGGGAGCTCTTAATAAGCCAAATATTTTTTAAAAAAAGATTAAAAAAAAAGTTTTCTTTTTGATATATACTTTTTTTTACTACTGGGCCTTTTATATAGACATGATGTCTTACGATGAGACAGTTTCATACAAGACAGGAATAATTTAAAGGAAAATTGTAAATGGTGGGCCCAAATATTAGTGGGTCAATATGCGTGTGGTATAATAATAAATAGTCAAATATCTGGCCCAAAACAAAAGGTATTAAATTTCTATTAAAAAAGAAAATAAAAAAAGAAAGTTTCTATTTATAATTTTTTAAACGTAAAAAATTAGCGCGTGGAATAAAACCAATCATCTTTGAATTCATAAAGGCGCCGAAATACGTTAACAGTTAAAAACCGTCAAACAGGCAGCAAATAAGGTCAAATGAAATCTCTAGGTCTTCATTAATTGGCTGTTTTTTTACGGGCCCTACCAATTTTTTTTTCTTTTATTTCCTTAAATAAATTTAGATTTTCCTGTTTTATAGGGGTATTAAATACTCAAATAACTAAATATAAATGCAAAATTTACTCTACAAATATTTTATTTTTTTGATTTTGTGATAACTAAATTTAAATGCAAGATTTACTCTTTGAAGATTTTATTTTTTTGATTTTGTAATAATTAAATTTAAATGCAAGATTTACTCTTTAAAGGTTTTTTTGATTTTGTGATAACTAAGTTTAAATGCAAGATTTACTCTTAAATGAATTAAAATTTTTATTTTTTGGTAAATTTAATAATTCCTAATGACAACTAAACAAGGAAAAAGGTAATAAATTCTTTTTGAAGGTAGAAAAAAATCGAATCTTTGGCACAAGGGTAAAAACAAATTCTTCGATCATTAAACTAATTTTTGATTTTCACCTTTGAATTAATATAATTTTCTGTTAATTTATAGTACATTTGGGTCTACAAAAAATTTGGATTAGATTCAAAATCAACTAAATAAATACATTACCGTTTATTTGTTGTTTATCTCTCCTGAGCTTTTTCGCCACCGATAACCATCAACTTTTCTCTTTTTGTTTTCTGTGTAATTTCTTTAAACCACAATATTAATTTGATAGTTAAAACCTCAAAATATAAAACTCTTTTTAGAAAATTTTTAAAAAGTTCGAAGGGGTGGGGTGGTCATGAGAGGGAGACGTAAAAATCAAACTCAATTAATAAACATAAGTCTTTATCCGAAAAAATATGATATATATTCCAATTGAGACAAGATTCAATATGCTCGGCCTTGATTTCAAAATTAATAGTAATATATGCCCCTTAATTTCCCTATGTTTGATAAAATTGTACAAATATCAAGCCTTTCTTAGAACACAAATTCTTATGAGAGACCGTCTCTTTAAAAGACCATGTTTAGTTAGGTTGGCCCCTGAGAGACGTCTCTCAGAAAGACAGTCTCTCAGTAGACTGACTGTTCCTAGAAAATGCACCAAAAGTAAGACCAAAAACATCATTCTTTATTTCCTTTGTTTTTTCTTCACCTTTTTCCTAGTAAGAGTGGAGCATTAGGTTTTGTAAAGGACCACAAAAATATCATAACCTCCAAAAGGAAAAACCTTTGTAAAGAACATAAAATATATTTTGGGAAGATAAGGTGACAAACACAATGACCACACAAAAGAATACTTCTATGTTAGCATTAAGGCCTAAGTGTATGAATCCCTCTCTTTCTCTTATCTCTCAACACAAACAACCATGATGATTGAACATCATCCATGCCTAGAATCCTATGGTCTTTGTCACTTACATAAATATTATATACCTTTTTGTCCACACAAATTTAGGCTTTGATCAACATATTATCAATAATTCAGGCAAATACGACAACTATAAAGTCAGTTATGATTCTTATATATGAGATCGACTACATTAACCAGAACAGCAGAAACAAAGATTATACTTATTAAGCCTATCTAACGATGATAATGATAGTAAATCATTAGATAACGATACTCGTTAAACATTATGCAACAGTAATGCTAAATGGAGAACTAAAAATCGAGTGAGTAATTTGCTTCTATTCATCAAATTCGCACAGTGGAAAAAAGGCGAAGGTAAGATGAAGGATCTCTAAATTTCGTTGCTCGACTAGAAAAATCACTAACAGAACATCCCCCTTTCCCCTTCCCTTCCCCGTCGCTCTCCCTACCAACGACATGGTCGAACCATAGAGCTCCAAGTTGGAAGGTGGAGCAATCACCGTTAGTCCGATGTGTCTAAGAATCCATTAAAGGTAAGGAAAAAGGGTAGATGCTAGTTGCTATAAGAGGAAAATAGCTTTTCTCCGAGCAAATGCGGAAGGAACGTAGAAAACGAAAGGCGATCAGATATTCATTACATCATACACAATTGAATTTTTCAATTTGTTTCAACAGAGAGAAGTTCACATCTTCAAACCCAAACAGATTTTGAGTATCATCGTACGCTTATTTTACGGGAATCCTAAATGGGTACCCCTCTATATTGTTTCACACTATAAATCAAAATAGAACAACACCTCGTGCCATACAATTCGAGATACATGAAATTCGACTAACTAGTCTGGTCGTTACAGCAAGTTAAAACAAGTAAAAAATCCTTAGATAAGAAAATCGAGAAAACAAAACATAGAAAAACACTGACCTAAATCTGATATACTATCGCTCGCACCCTCACTTATCGTGCACTGATAAACTATCTTGAATGAACGTTTTGAGTATATCCCGCAATCTGATTTTACAACTCAACCAAATGCCAAGAACCTAACTTGAAGGGGAGAAGAAAAAAAAGGTTCAAGTCCCAAACCTTGCTGAATGCTGACTCTGTATACTGAGAAGAAATCCTTGTTACTACCACATGCAGAAATTCCTTATAAGCCGAGATGGCGAGATACATTGATATGGGATGTATAAACTCAGTCTTACTGCCTAGTAATTACCATCTGCTGCTCGAAGGGCCTCTTATATGCTGAAATTCCTAGCGAGAGATCATAAAAGAAAAAAACATTAGAACCCAAAATTATTATACATGTAATGCAGCTCGTAATCTAGCGAAAGGTGATCTCCATAAGTTTTGATCGTGATCCTTTATTTTAGGTGTTTGATCTTTTCCAGGAGTTATAATCAATGGTACATATTTGATCTTTGAAGAGATCAAATATACACCATCCATTACCAAAAAAATCAAGACAATTCATGAATTACAAAATTACCATGAACATACAGAATGCTAAGATAGAAAGCAGAACTTTACGGTCACAAGAGCAAACACCAAGTTGAGGGACCGAACATTGTGCAAATATCTAAGAGGTTGAATTGAGAATACTAGTATATGTTAGATCGACCGATCAAACATTAATTTTGCAAGCGTACTGAAGCTGCTCGTCTATCATATTTAGGTTTTACATGTAGCATAATTCATTGTTAATAGGGTTTTTAATCAGATGACCCAAGCCATGGCCTAGGTACAGCTGAACCTAGATTCTCCCCTGAGTCAACTAGTAGCTCAAATTTCGACGTAAAACAAAATGACAACTATAAATTATAATAGAATTTCCCCATCAAGTTACTAATAAATAAATAAAACAAAAAGTCGAGGATCAAAGAGAGACAAATCCAAGTACCTAACCTCTTGTACTCGTAAAAGCTTGATCACTATTAGGCTCAAAAATCTGTTGTGGAATTCTCAAGTAGAGACCAATCGAAACACGTCCTAAAGATCCTCTATTGAAACTAAATATCAGAGAAGTAGTTTGAACAATACCAAATTAGCTTCCTCTAATACGATTAGCTTCCTAAGATCGGCTCGAAAAAAAAAAGGCTCATTTGCCAAAGATCGAACACGTCACTTTTCAGCTTTCACTATCGTAGAATATAGATGATAAAAAATTTAAAATTCAAACAACTACCTTACTCTAAAACAAGGAAACAAAAGAGGATATAAAAACAACAACCCAGAGTCTTAATCCCAAAAGATTGGAGTCAGCTATATGAACCAAAATATCAGTTCCAAAGGTCCTTCACATAGGTACGGGACACCCCCCAAAAAAAAAAATTGGTTCATGATCATGGGATGTTACTGAGTTTTATTGAGTTGTTGTCAGTAACCTACCGCTTATCCTCCTCCTTTTTCCGGGCTTAAAACATATATATACACAAAGCGACAAAGGAAAACCCAAGAGGTGACAAACCATCATAATGGCGTTAAAAAAGTCGCCTACATTTTTAATTGCTTCACCAGAAAGTAGCCTAAAGAAGAGGACATGACTATATGAGCAAAGCACTTGACTGTAACTGTTGAAGTGTTTGAAAAGCATGTATAGGGCAATTACATTTTAAAGAATATAGATAACTTCTAAGCAGTGTAAACTTCAAGAAAAAGTCTCAACGGAATATGCTATGAGAAACTTCACTTTCAAGAATCATATTCTTGGACATGGCAAAAAGTTATGTCCTTTCTTTCAAGAATGCCAAAACCTAGATCCCAAAATATGAGGCTGGATACATAAACGCAAACACTTAACGGGATATATAGTCGGCAACAATGAAGAACAACAAGCAATTCCAAAAGAAAAGAAGATAAATATGAACATTGTTCGGCAGACAAAAATCCAAAGGAATGAAGTTCAGGTTTCTTGAGAACAAACCAACATCAAGACAAAAGCAACCGATTATCAGGCACAATCGTACTGAGTGACATAGTGTTACAAGTTTCGCATCTTTGCTATTTAACTATTACTAACATAGTTCAATGTAAACCTACATCTAATTCAGGAGGTTAACGCAGAATATTTAACAATTCACTCTCTTCTTAGGCAGAAATAATAAATTTAGGAAGTAACAAGGCAGTACAAGTATAATTTTTTTTTTTAAAAAAGGCAGTGAAAGTTAGTTATACCTCTATTTGGTTGTCTGTTTGCTGCACTATAGCCTCCAATTGGACCCTCAGAATTTCTAGAAGCAATATCCGCAGTCGCATTGCCAAGACCAAAACCGAATGAACCAGATCCCTCAAGCTCAGGAGAACTAGATTGCCATGTTGAATCAAAACCACCACGATATAGGTCTCCATAAGGTGTATCAAAACCACTTGTGGATGCAGAAAAAGTAGAAGCTGGAACTGGATCCGAATTATGAGTTCTTCCGTAACCCTCACTTCCCAATCCATAAGTATCATTAAAACCATAACCAAGACTTCCACTACCATATCCAGGATTATTACCTCCACCTTGGGATGTGGAAGAAGATGAACCCCAATTAGCTCCATTATTTCCAAGTGACGCACCGAAATTGCCACTACCAGATCCCAAAAAAGCCCCAGGACTAGCCGGATTTGCAGGACTGCTAAATGAACTATTCCCCCACACATTTCTTGCCGTTGAGTTTGCCAAAGAATCACCTCTTGTATTACCCGCATTATACCCAACAGGACTACTGTATCTGTTTGAGTTGCCACTATAAAAAGGTCCCAACATACGGCCAAAACCCTGACTGTTGCTGATGTTAGAGTTTGCACCATAGCTAGCACTAAATCCTGGCTCCATATTCACACCCATTCCATATCCAGGATTACCAAACGGGGGAAGCCCGGTTCGACCAGTGACAAGTGGATTTAGTCTTCCAAATCCAGCAATAGAGTTAAGATTGTAACCTTGAGCAAAAGTATTGATGAAGTTGCTAGCCCTACCCATACCATAATTATTGTATCCTAATAGGGGGCTGCGACTCGGGCCTGGGGATAACTCTTTTGGTACTGCCCGCTTAACTTCTACCATTTTTCCATTGAGTTGATGGAAAGTTTGCAGCAACACCTTATCGACAGCTTCTTCTGAGTCGTAAGTAATGAAACCAAACCCTCTTGGCCTTTGGGTGTTATGATCATACATCACCACAACATCCGTAATGATACCAAACTGCTCAAAGTACTTCTTGAAATCACTCTCGGTAACTGTAGACGCTAAACCTCCTACAAAAATCTTTTTGGTTCGTCCAGGACCAGGTGATCCTTGGATGAGATTATTGTTCCTACTCAGACTCTGCTGATCCTCCCTAGGGACTGCTTTCTTTGCTTCAACCTAATCCAAGAGGTCAATGTGAACCACAATTTATCGCAAATTAGCCAAAGTAAATCTAAACATAAGCTCGAACATCTGAATAACTGTTACCATCAACTGCACCCTAGTATACACAATTTTTAAGTTATACAGGGCGCAAACTGGCTTATTACGTCGATGCAACATAGCAAGTACTAACACACTAATGCACATAGCACGATAAAATTATAAACATCAAAACTAAAATTCGAAAAAATCATTCATTTATATAAAACAAACATCTAACAATGACAAACAATTCTACTCACTGTTCGGCCATCGATCATGTGCTTTTCCATCACAACTCTCTCAGCAACAACAGGATCAGCAAAGACAATAAAACCAAATCCACGGGCACGATTTGTGGCACGATCCCTCATGATCATAGCCTCCACCACTTCTCCATATTGTCCAAAATACTCCTTAAGCTTACTTTCATCTGTGTCCCACGAGATCCCACCAATGAAAAGCTTACCAAGATCTGACTCCATTTCTACTTTTGTTATTGTTTTCTGCAATTCATTCATAATAACATCATAAACCTCATAAAACTTTCCTTCTCATCAACCTAAGTATAAAAAAAATTTACTAACCATCAACACTTAGAAATCAAACTCCATCAAAACATACCTAAGCATAATACAAACAAACAAAATCATACCACTAATCATCTAAAAACAGATCAAATCAATCAAATTTCAAATGCTCGGCTCACAGAAACACCAATTTGCAAGAACTAAACTAAATCCAGAATATTAATTTCACCTTTTTCACGTGAAAGGAGCAAAACTCTTATATAATTCCGATCAAATTTCAAATTATGCAAATATCAAATGCCCATCTTAAGAATATCATCAATACAAGTCTAAATGAAAGAACTGAACTAAATCCATGATAAATTTTCACCTTTTTTATGTTGAAGGAGCAGAACCCAAATATAATCCTGATCAAATTTCAAATGCCCATTTCAGTATATTCATCAATTATGTCTAAATGCAAAAACTGAACTAAATCCATACTACTAATAATAATAAAAGTCACCTTTTTATGTAAAATGAGCTGAATCCAGATATAATTCGGATCAACCAAAAAGTGGGCAATTGGCAATTGAATTCAAGGACATCGGATCAGGGATATATCAATCTAGGATCCCTAAAAGTCAATCAAAAAAAAAAAACAAAACCCATAATCAACATGATTGAATTAAAGGGGAAGATTTAATTGAATACATGATTAGAAAGAGATACACACCGTTTAAAAGGAACCCAGATGCGTAAACTAAGATCTATGAAGGGGATTGATAAGAAGAGGAAGAAGAGGGATGATAAGAAGAGTAGTAGAGGAGAAGAGAAGAAGAGGAATGTCATAGCCTATAGGCTAGCTAAAACTGGTTTTCAAACCAGATCCGATGACCCTAATTGAATTCAAGTTGACTCGATTTGAAAACATATTTACATTTACTTAAAATCAATGTCGATACAAAATCTAATTTTAAATTAATTCAAAACTCAAATGACACCTCAAGCAAAAGCTAACTTTGTTTGCCGGTCCGATCTTAAATGACCTGAAATGTACCTCAAATTAGCTAGATTACGTTTAGATTTTAGACTCAATTAATTCAAAACAATCAATCCGACCTAGCTTGTTTATTAAATAGATTAGGTTAAAGGATTAATATTACAAATTTAAATCTGAAAAACAAATATATAAAAATTTTCATTAAGGACGCTCATGTCATAAGAGCGTTCTAAATTGAATTAAACAACCTAATTTAATTAATTTAAAACCACTTTCATACTCAATATACTTGTTTTTAATTGTAACAAGTTTACATATCATTTAAGATATTAAAATTAGTGGTTAAAATACTTATATTACAAAAATATAGGCTCTTATATAAATATATCTTATTGTGAGACAATCTCATAAAAAACCGCTCATTCATGTATAATTCATTGAATTAAAAGGGTTAAATTCAAATTATGTTAAAACCCAAAGTTAATCCATTTAATTCTTTCTAATTGACCTTTAAAAAGATTTTAAAAATGACATAAAGCCCAAAGTTAATACATGGCCCAATGTACAACCTTTCAAGGCCTTTACTAAAAAAACTCTAAAAAATACGTATATTATACTACCTCCGTTTATATTTATGTGCAACTTTTAGCCTAAGCACGGTTGCCAATGCAAAACTTTGTAGGGAGAAATTAGAGGAAGTAGGTATAGGTAATTAAGGGAAAGAATGAGAAAGAAAATGATGGAAGTAGGGATAGGTAAGTAAGAGAAAAAAGGAGAGAGAAAGTAGGGATAGGTAATTAAGGGAAAAGAAGGAGAGAGAAAATGATGTGATAGGTAATTAAAAGAGAGAGAAAATGATGGGATAGGTATTTAGATAGGTTATTTTTTACTAAAAAGGGAAAGAAAAAAATGAGTTGCACATAATTTTTAGCGACCAAAAAAGGCAAAAGTTGCACATAAATATAAATGGAGGTAGTATTATATGATTATTATGAAAACTCTTGTATATTGTATTCATCACAATTAAGATAATTTTATATAAAATTAGCATACTATCTCCTAAATCATTGTTTGAATTGCAAAATAAATTGATAAGAGTGGGTTTAATATCACATGAGTTTTTTTTTTTAAAAAAAAAGATTCATAGAATTTTTTTTCAAATTTGTTTTGAATCCGTAACCACAATTTCAATTGATATGACCAGATGTAATTTATATTAACTGAGATTTATATGTATGTATCATTTAAATTCAGATTCTCTTTCCTTAAACATTTATAATTAGAATCGGACTGTTTTAATTATGTTGATAGGACTTGAAATGACGTCATCAAAGAATAAAGGAACAATATTTGAAAAAGTTCTCATGAGCTGACATTTGTCATTTTCCAATTCTTGTTTGATATTATATGATGATACTTCCTCTATTCGAAATTAGTTGCATATTAGAAAAATAACACTATTCATTCATCACTCTTAAATTGTGATTAATTTTTAATATATAGGTTAAAACATAATCAAGTGAGTTCTTATTTGATTCCTCTAATTTCAAATATTATTAATAATAAATTTTTATAATTTTCTTATTATGCGTAATGAGAAATATTAACAATTGAATTAGTACATGAAAAAGCAAACGCTGCAAATACATTGAAACAGATAAAGTATTGATATAGTGAAAAAAATTTTTGTTGATTCAATTGATTCCCACCTTTATCATCTCTTTTGACCCCTCTATCATCTAACATAAGGTTCTCCAATAAAAAGACTAATTGTAAAATTGTAGTAGTCAAGCGTATTTCACGTACTCGCCCGTAGTATAACAATTTAGCATCAACTGACGATTTGTCCTTGACACTCGCTTAAAATGTAGATGATGCCAAAATAGAAACGCCATTATTATGGACTAATACAACTTTCAAAGTTTGGGCCTACCTTAGGGCCAACCCTAGTCGTCTTTAGTTTTGTTAGAGACAAAGAGAGGGAGAAAATCAATAGATAATGTTTGAAAATTGGAATAACACATAAATAAAAATGTTTGAGAAAATTGGTAGAACTTCTATTTATTATTAGAATTTAAGATATAATGTGGCTTCCAAATTAATTATATTCCAGAATAATAAGAATAATTCATTGTAAAGTTTTTTGGTTGAAAACTATTCTTTATTAATCAAATTTATTCTAATATGACCTAATGTGTTAGCATTGTTCAAACTTTTAGAGGGAATATCAAGAACTGTTATTTTAAAGTATGCTCACCAACTTTCCAAAGTTTGAGAAAGATTGTAAAATTATGTCATGCAGACAATTCATTGGGAAAAAAAATATGGGAAATTTCATGTGGTAATCCCGAGGTTTTGAGTTTTCCACGTGGTAATCAAAACTTATAAAAAATTCACGCGGTAACCCTCAAGTTTGCCAAACTGTTCCACTGTGACCTTTTTGCACATAAAACGCTAGCAAAACATTAGCAAACGTTAATTTCAAGGCTTTAAAGCTATTTTATGCCTATTTATGCGACTCACCATTTCAAATGCATCAGTTACAACCTTTCCCCCAACATATAAACCGTAATTCTACCATCTTTGATTTGGGGGAAAAAATATGATTTTGATGAAAGATGGTAGAGTTGAGATTTATGTTTTGGAAAAAAAAGGTTAAAACTGATAGCATTTAAAATGGTGAATCGCATAAATAGGCCTACAACAGCCTTAAAGCTTTAAAAATAATGCTTGCTAACGTTTTTATTTACAAAAAGGTCACGGTGGAGCAATTATGTACATTGTACACTTTAGGATTACCACGTAAATTTTTTAAAAGTTTTGATTACCACGTGAAAAACCCAAAACCTCATGATTAGTGAAATTTCCCAAAAAAAATATCAAAGTAAAACTGAACCTATAACCTATTATTCATTTTGACTCAGAACAATTACAACCAGAACTCTTAGACCTCCCTGCAATGATCCTCGCTCGTGTAGAACAATAACGACCATAACTCCTAGACCTCCCCACAATGGTCCTCGCTCGTTCCATACCTCCGCACACCCCATTCCTCTCCCAACGGAGCATATCGAACGCTAGAGTTCCAAGTTGGAAGGTGGAGCATATCAGCAATAATAGGCTAAAGCCTTGATGGTTGTATAATGCAGTCAAGTTGTTAGAAAAGCAGACATGGAAAGATAGATAAGAAAGTATCTAAGAATCAATAAAAGCAAAGGAAAAGGGGCAGATGCTAATTGCTATAAGAGGAAACTTCTTATTTCTCTGCACAAATGCAAAAAGAACGTAGAAAACGAAAGACGATCAGATTCATAACAATCATTTCATCGTAAACAATCGAATTTTTCAATTTGTTTCAACAACAGAGAAATTCTCATATTCAAACCCAAATGATTTTTGAGTATCAAGTAAGCTTATTTTAAGGGAATCCTAAATGGGTATCCCTCTATTGTTTCACACTATAAATCAAAATAGAACAACACCTCGGGACATACAATTCGAGGAAAAACTAGTAAATATACGAACTGATACATGAAAATCGACTAACTAGTCTAGTCGTTACAGCATGTTAAAACAAGTAAAAAAATTCTTAAATAAGAAAATCAAGAAAACAAAACGCAGAATAAAACACTGATCTATATCTGATATACTATCGCTTGCACCCTCACTTATCGTGCACTGATGATCTATCCTGAATGAACGTTTCGAGTATATCCCGCAATCTGATTTTACAACTCAACCAAATGCCAAAAACCTAACTTTGAAGGGAAGAAGAAAAATAGTTCAAGTCCCGAACCTTACCGACTCGGTATACTGAGAAGAGATCCTTGTTACTACCATATGCAGAATTTCTTTATAAACCGAGATACATTAATGAGGGATGTACGAACTCACAGTCTTACTGCCTAGTAATTACCATCTGTTGCTCGAATGGCCTCTTATATGCTGCAATTCCTGACAAGAGGTCATATAGAAAGAAAAACGTTAGAACGTATAATTATTATACATGTAATGCAGCTCTCAATCTAGAGGAAGACAATTGCCATATAAAGTTTTAATCGTGATCCTTGAGTTTAAATATCTAATCTTTTCCCGGGGATATAATGAATGGTACAGATTAGAACTTAGAGGATAAAAGAACAATCATATCTTAAAGATATCATGTATAACACCATCCATCACCAAGAAAATCGAGATAATTTGTAAATTAAATATCTAAGCGTTGTATCTTCTAGCATCAAATAACGAACACATTTTTGGCTTTTGCAGCGATAAAGCTGAAAACAAGCAAATATCATGAACATACTAAATGCCTAGAGAGTAAGCAGAACTTTACGCTTACAAGAGGAAACACCAAGTTGAGAGACCAAAATTAGTACAAATATCCGAGAGGCCTAATAGCTCGTTGTCAAAAAATATTGTCCCAAAATGTAATGGTAACTACAATAGAAATGCCTCAAAAAGTTACTAATTATTAACATTCCACACCCCCAACGCCATCAAAAGGCTCCTATATACGTGGGGTTTGGAGGGGTTAGATATACAAAACTTTACCATTGTTAATCATAACGGATAACAAATAGGTTGTTTTCGATTGACACTTGGTAGCAAACATCGTCTACAACTTCACATAAATAAGAAGTGCGCATGTTTTAACGAGTTATTTTAATAGAGTCCATTATAAGCTGAAACCAAAAAACTACACATCTTTTGCTCCATCGATATAAGGAACGCTAAGTTACTAATTATTGAAGAAAAAAAACAGTAGTTGATCAAAGTGACACAAAAAAGGATGATCCTATTAGGCACAAAACTTTGTTGTGAAATTCTTCAGTATAGACTATAGAGTCTAGAGACAAATCAAAACGCATGCTAAAAGTCCTCCACCGAAATCAAATATTTGATGTAGTTTGGATAATACCAGTATCAGCTTCCTCTAATACAATGAGTGACATGAACCCAACCCAAGAGACTAGACCATATAAACCAAACCTTTTGTAACCTTACCTAACTTAAGCTTGAAAAGGAAAATGCTCAGTATCCAGAGATTGTACACACTACACTCCACTTTTCACTGCTAGACAACAACAATGCCAAAGCCTTAATCCCAAAAAGTTCGGGTTGGCTAGATAAACCACTTGATCAGTTCCTTTTCACCACTAGAGAGAATAAATGAATTCCAACATCAAACTACTATCTTACTAATAGTCAAGATCATGACACGTACGTAAGTTACTTAGCTAGTTATCCCCCAGAAACCCCGTCAATCCCTAAGAAAGAGATGGGTAGAAAGTTCTTAATATTATAATAACGGATCAAATTGGGAAGATAAAAGAGGATGAACTTATATATACACTATTCAGCATAGGAAAAGCCAAGAGTCAATCCTAAAGGCATTAAAATAGTTTCCTATAATTTTATTGCTTCACGAGAAAGTAGTCTAAGGGAAAAAAACATGAGTAAGCACCCAAATATAACTGTTGAAGCTAGGTGCGTCAAAAGGAAGCATAGGGCATAACATCTAGAGGATAGGGATAACTTATAAGCACTGTAAACTTCAAGAATGCTATGACAAACTTCATTTCCAACAATCATATTCTTGGACATGGCTAAATACACAAAAAAATTTATGTCCTTTCATTTCCAACAAACTTCATTTCCAACAATCATATTCTTGGACATGGCTAAACTTCATTTCCAACAATCATATTCTTGGACATGGCTAAATACATATTCTTGGACATGGCTAAATACACAAAAAAGCTTGACCCCCAAAATATAAGGCCGACTACATAAACCAAAACAATCAATAAAAAATAGTCGGCACAAATGAAGAATAATAAGCGATTCCAAAAGAACAGAATAATCATGAAGGTTGTTCAAAATCTTCTGGATGGAGCAAGGACTGACCAAAATCTAAAGGGATCAAGTTGAGGTTTCTTAAGAACAAACAATTTTATGACAATAGCAATAGCAAGCAATTATAAGGCACAATCCTACTGGAAGACATAATGATACATTTAATATTACATCTTACACATCTTTGCTGTTAAACTGTAACTAGCATACTTCAATGAGAAACCTACATCTAATGTAGGAGCTCAACACGCTATATTTAACGATGCGCTCTCTGCTAAGGCAGAATAATGAATTTTTGAAAATAACAAGGCAGCAAAAGTAAGGTATACCTCTATTTGTTTGTCTGTTTGCCGCACTGTAGCCTCCAATCAAACCCTCTGAAGTTCTAGAAGCAATATCTGCAGCAGCATTGCCGAGGCCAAAACCAGATCCCTCAAGCTCAGGAGAGCTAGAGCGCCATGTTGAATCACCATAACCTGACCCACCACGATATAGGTCTCCATAAGAGGTATCAAAACCACCTGTGGATGCAGTAAAAGTAGCAGCTGGAGCTGGATCCGAAGTATGAGTTCTTCCGTAACCCTCACTTCCCAATCCATAACCATCATTAAAACCATAACCAAGATTTCCACTACTATATCCAGGATTAATACTTCCACCTTGGGATACGGAAGAAGATGAACCCCAGTTAGCTCCATTATTTCCGAGTGAGGCACCGAAATTGCCACTACCAGATCCTAAAAAAGCTCCAGGACTGACCGGATTTGCAGGATTGCTAAAAGAACCATTTCCCCAGACATTTCTTGCTGCTGAGTTTGCCAGAGAATCACCTCTTGTATTACCCGCATTAAACCCAATAGGAGTGTTGTATCTGTTCGAGTTGCCACTAAAAAAAGGTCCCAAAGCACGGCCAAAACCCAGACTGTTGCTGAAGTTAGAGTTTGCACCATAGCTAGCATTCAATCCTGGCTCCATATTCATACTCATTCCAAATCCAGGATTACCAAATGGGGGAAGACCGGTTCGACCAGTAACAAGAGGATTAAGTCTACCATATCCTGCAATAGAGTTAAGATTGTAACCTTGAGCGTAACTATTGATGAAGTTGCTAGCCCTACTCATACCATAACTACTGTATCCTACTAGGGGGCTGCGACTCGGGCCTGGGGATAGCTCTTTTGGTACTGCCCGCTTAACCTCTACCATTTTTCCATTGAGTTGATGGAAAGTTTGCTGCAACACACTATCAACAGCATCTTCTGAGTCATAAGTGATGAAACCAAACCCTCTTGGCCTTTGGGTATTATGATCATACATTACCACAACATCCGTAATGATACCAAACTGCTCAAAATACTTCTTGAAATCACTCTCGGTAACTGTAGACGCTAAACCTCCTACAAAAATCTTTTTGGTGGGTCCAGGACCAGGAGATCCATGGATGAGATTATTGTTCCTATTCGAAATCTGCTGATCATCCCTAGGGACTGCTTTCTTTGCTTCAACCTAATCCAAAAGGTCAATGTGAAAAACAATTCATAACAAATCAGCCAAAAGTTCACACATCTGAAACCCAACTGCACCCTAGTATACACAACAAGTTTCAAGCTATACAGGCAGCAAACTGGCTTATTACGTCGAAGCAATTTAGCAACTAGCAATACTAACATAATAATGCACAAGAATCAAACGTACAACACAACAATATTTCATAACCCTGATGCCATCAACTATCAAGAGAAGAATCAAATGTACGATTCAAAACATGTATATCAATTTTGTATATAACATCTAACAGTGACAAACAATTCTACTTACTGTTCTGCCGTCGATCATGTGTTTTTCCATCACAACTCTCTCAGCAACAACAGGATCAGCAAAGACAATAAAACCAAATCCACGGGCACGATTTGTGGTACGATCCCTCATGATCATAGCCTCCACCACTTCTCCATATTGTCCAAAATACTCCTTCAGCTTATTCTCATCTGTGTCCCATGAGATCCCACCAATGAAAAGCTTACCAAGATCTGACTGCATTTTATTTTTGTTATTTTTCTTCTGCAATTCAATCAAAATACCATCAAAAACCTCATAAAATGATCCTACATTTCTCATCACCAAACTATATAAAAAAACTTAACCTTTAACTCTATAAAATCTTACCTAAGATTAATATGAACAGACACACTATGCCGCTAATCATCTCAAACAAGATCAAATCAATCAAATTTCAAATACTCATCAGTTCACAAACATCACCCATTTGCAAAAGCTAAATTAAATCCAGAATAAAAACTTCACCTATTTCATGGAATTAAGCTAAACCCAGATACAATTCTGATCAAATTTCAAATTAAAAGAATTTTAAATGCCCAGTTAAGGAAAATCATCAATTCAAGTATAAATGCAAGAACTGAGCTAAATCCATGATAATCATTTTACTTTTTTATGTTGAAGGAGCAGAACCCAGATACAATCTAAATCAAATTTCAATATAAACAAATTTCCAATGCCCATCTCAGTTAAATCATCAATTATGTCTAAATGTAAGAACTGAACTAAATCCATGATAAAAAATATTCACCTTTTTATGTAAAATGTGAAGAATCCAGTTATAATTCCGATCAACCAAAAATTGGGTGATTGGCAATTGAATTCAGGGACATTGGATCAAGGATATATCAATCTAGCATTCCTAAAACTCAATCAAAATCAAAAAAAAAAAACAATCAAACAAAACCCAGAAACAATATGATTGATTAAAAGGCAAAGATTGAATTGAAGATATGATTAGAAAGAGATACACACCGTTTGAAAGGAACCCAGATGCGTAAACTAAGATCTAAGAAGAGGAATGATAAGAAGAGGAAGAAGAGAGGATGAGGTCATCCTCTACAAGGCTCTTTCTTTCTCTCTTTTCTCTTCTTTTTTTTTTCTCTATATTTCTTTGGTTTATTCTTCCACTCTCTCATTTAATATTTTATAGAAGTATATAAATAATAAATAAATTATATAATTAATTAATTGAAAAGAAAAGAAAATTTGTAGCCTTACATAGCTGTTTTTGAAGAGGAAAAATATTATTAATAGTTTTGTGAGAGACAAAGAGAGGGAGACAATCAATAGAGAATATTTGGAATAACATTTCAATTTTTTAAAAAAATGAGAAAATTCGTTGTACATCTATTTATTAATTAAAATATTAGATAATGTGGCTTCCAAAACAAGTCATATTCCACAATAACTACAAGTAAATAACTTCATTATAAAGATTTTTTTTAAGTGATATATTTTACACAAATTATTTTTATTGGATTAATTAAATATATATTTATAAGTTTAAGGTGATTATTTAATATTTAATATTTAATATTTGATTGATCAAATATAATCTTAAAATAATCATTTACAATTTTAGAGTGATTATTTTATAACGACTACTTATAATATTAAATGACTAATTATAATCTTAAAGTGATTACTTATAGTTTTAAACAGGTCACTTTTTAAAATCTTAATCATTTCTTATAATATTTACGAGATTAATTACAATGTTAAAGTGGCCAATTAGCGAAACAAACTAATTGTATGAGTTCGTCTCATGGTAACAAGCTTCATACAATACTTTTATACTATTATTTATTAATCAATTTGGAGTGTGTTTTATGCAATTACTAGCTTAATTTTCCGCGCAAATATCATAGTATATTATTTTTATATTACTATTTACCACCTTTTGTAAATAAACCAAATCAATATTGAACTTTGCAAGTGTGTTTTTCCTGATAAATATTAATTCACAAAAATCATTTGAAGTGCAAAGGTGTTCAAAACAGACTTGATAATTCGACTTAAAAATGAATCTATAATTATGTAAAAACCAATGTCAACACAAAACTCGATTTTAAACCAACCCGAAATATCTAACCTGAAATCTACCTGATGATCCGAATGAGCACCTCTAAAACTTCCATATATAAATAGTTAGACAAAAGAATTTGGGCCAAAGTCCATGGTCTACTTCCTTTGAGATTGAGATTGACGGGTGAATCATAGCCCATTGTACAACGTTAGCAGCAACAGTATCAAATCAGCTAAGCAAATAAATGCTTTGGATGGCCTAAATGAGTCCTAATATCGGTCATCGAGTCAGGTATTTTAAATCGGTTTAAAATTGAGTCTTTTGGGTTGGTTTTAAGTCAGTTAAATCGGGTTCGATTATAAAGTCGGATAAATGTCGAATCGTTAGTGTATTTTGAAAACCTCTACATTTTTCAAAGGTCTAAGAATTACACTCCTTTCATTCAAATTATAATAGACGATAGTAAAATAATTCAATCATGTGTGGCTCTTATTTAATGTGAAGTTGCTGATGATGTTACCATGAATAAGGATAAGGGAGTCACTCAATAGTATCGGTGTGATAGAATGTTGTACTTGGATAATTTAAATGATATTCCATCCTATACAATAATTTTTTTATATTATATCCGCATAATTTAATCTCTATTTTTATTTATTATTATAATTTTACTTTTCTCTTAAAAACACTTTATTTGTACCATGATACAAATTAAAGATATGGAGTATCATTCTTTTAAAAAAATCATTTCCATGGATATCCAACACGTTGATTGGAAATGTTGATTGATCAAATAATTAAAATAACTGTCAAGTAAAAAGATTTTAAGCCAACTTAGAAACATGTTTCATGATAGAATAAAAATGTTATTTTATTTTTTTTTTATTTTTAAATTATTAACAGACTAATTTCGACCAGTTTTTTCATAAGCCCTTCTTATCCACACGAACTTTGAGCTTTAGAATATCATGCCATGCACCAGATTAATTGGAAACCAGAAAACCAAAAATTGTAGCCCAAATGGTGGTTAATTAAAAGTAGTCAATTGTTTTAGCAATTTCATAATTAAGCTGGTATACGTAGTTTGAGTGTTTAGCCTTGAGGCCCTAATAAACAATCAATCAATAATTAATTTTACCCAACATGTCAGTTATCAGCCAACTTATACAAATGACTTAACAACTAATAAATTTAAAATTAACAAAAAGTCAAACAAATCATTTAATTCAATTATCATCTAATAGCAAATAATCAATATTCAAATTCACTCAAATCTCTTGATAAATCAAATTGGAATCTCCATTCTGACAATAGGCAAACCAAAATAAAATCACGAATTATCAGCTTAAATTTTTTATTGGGTCGATTAAATTAAAAGATAAGCATAATCTCACTGAAATTAATGCGTGATTTTCGAGAAAGATTTTGTATTATTGATGAAAAAAATGAATGTTGTAAATGGATTCCAGTACTTTGCACTAATAAGTAATAAGGGATGTTTGCAGCTTTTCGGTTTCTCAAACAAACCCAAGATTTCATTTTGAAAATGATTTTGTTTTGTGAAAGAATTTGTGCTCAAGTTGACTTTTTGGTGATTAGACCAACTGAAGTTACAAGTAGTATACTCCATCACATGAAAATAAAATTCAACAATAATTATTTGGAAAAATTACTAAGAATAATTCAATTTTTAATTAAATTTTTTATAATAATACGAATTTTTGATTAATTATCAATAATATTAATTTTAATGGGTTTTTCATATAATAATACCAACTTTAGTTTATTAACTAATTTACTAGATTTTTTTTGTCTGATAATCTCCTATAGTTTGATTTTTAATATGTTAGGTATATTCTAGGGAAACATTCCCTTAAGTTGGTATTATTTATGTGTAATCAAAAGTTCATATTATTTATAGGAAAATAAGTAAAAGATTGTATTATTCCAAGTAATTTTTCCTAATTTTATTTCATATGGAATATTAAAATTGTGTTTTGGTTTGAAGTATTTTAAAGTAATGGGTGAATTGGATATAGAAAATTAATTGAATATATGAATGATAATAAACGAGGACATGAATTGATAATTGTTTCAGTATTACTTGTTTCGGTATGAGACTATTATGATTACCTGAGATTAAAATCTAAATAATCGAGGAATATATTATGATGAACAAAGAAATCCAAAGGATCCTGAGATTAAAATCTAAATAACTGAGGAACATTTACACATTTCTTTTACTTCCCATGATATATCACTTTTATATATTCTTCTTCTTTTCACCAGTTACCAATGAAGTAAATTTGGTGAGATAAATAAAGTTTTATATGAGTCTAAATGTCCCATTAAAGTTAATAATTATAGAGAATCCATAAAGAAATGATCGGAATTCGTGTTGGTGCTGTGACAATTGATGATTGGTTGAAATGAATGGTAAGTTTTATGTTGAAGTGGATTGATGGGATGCTTTTGCCGGGCAGTCAAACTTATTTTCTTAGGCACCCTAATTGATTTTTTATGTTATATATTTTTTAGGTTCGTGTAGGTAACCTTTGCTATGCGTCTTTTCTCCCGCCACACCTAGTAACCTAAACCACCATAATCCCACCACCTTGAACCACCACAACCTCATCCCTCCTCTCGCTTACAAAGAACGAGTAAAATGTTGGATTATTTTCGATAACGTTTTCCTTTTTTATGGTCATTCTATTTTTTGTGGCTTTTAGACTTGTTTAAAATTTTTCTAATTAATCTTTTAACTTGGTTAATACATGGATAATCTGGCCCGTAACAATAACTCTATCTATATTATAAAATTAAAATAATTAATTTAGAATATAATTAAGTGTCAAAATAAATAGAAATAATAGATGCACCTAGTTTTTAATAGGATACATCTTTTCAAGTTTTACAAATGTAGTAGTTACCTACACGAACCTCTTGTGATTACAAAGTAACAATAACATATGACCATATCTCTATGATTTTTGCCAAAAAAGACAAATCCTACCCAAATCAGGAAATATTTATCAAAAAATCATATGAAATTTTGATAATTGTTTTGGATATTTGTAGGTCCCAATTTAAAGAATTGGTAGATTTATTCATGAACATCATAATTAATTAGGGGTCCTTTGATTAGGCCATGTGACCATATTTAGGTGCTTTTTCCTTTTTGTCTATCTACCTAGTGGGTTAATTCCTCCGTCTCATTTTAGTTGCACCATTGGGTTTAGCATAATATTTAAAGGTTGTCAAATCAGTATGGTAAAAGTAGGGATGATGTATGATTAATGGTGATATGTGGATTAGAAATAAAAACAAATATTAGTAAGTAGATAGTGGTTGTGACTTGTGGTGTATATTAAATAATTAATGAGATGATGTATGATTGATGGTGATATATGGTAGGAATAAAAGAAGGTTAGAATAAGTAGATTATTTTTGCCAAAAATAGTAATATTGAAGTAATATGAAACTTCCAAAAACGGTACGTATTGCAACTAATATGAAACGAAGGAAGTATATTACAAATACAAATCCAACATTCATAGTCATAAAATAATCATAGGATCTACTACTATTTGACCTCCTAACATTTTAACTTTTAATTTCTTTAATTTTATATAATTAAAAATTATGAAAAATTGATATTAATAATCTTTGTATTGAGACGAATAAAACAAAATCTCACATGACTATTTTTTAACTTATAAATTAAAAATAAATATAAAATTAAGAGTGATTAGTGAACAGTAATAAAAAGTAAATGAGACAAGCAGCGAGAATAGATGAGAGTATAATTTATCTGTTTTTTTTTTACTTTTCATAATAAATATAGTTAATATTATTATATATTATATACTTCATTCAATCATTTATTTGTTAAGAGTGTGGATAATTGTATACTTTCGTATGGAAAACTCCTAATAAACATGGAATGATAGTCCTATTGTTTATAACGCCGCTTCAAGCTTTTCATTCTTTTATTATAAGGTAAACCGAGAGAAAAAAGAAATCAAACCTAAAACCTATCTGAATGAAAGTATTACTTCTCCAACTAATACAATATCAACTCTCTATTAATTCGAGCTTTACCACCCAAAATATTTATCTCTTTTTTATACTCAAGTAAACTATAATAATGCCATGTAAGTATTAACAAATTTTACATACCATGTAAATATTGACAATAAACATAATGAGTATAATAAATTAATAATGAGTAACTCTTTTGTGATGGAATGATGTCAATACAAAAAGTCAAATTTTAAAGAGTTTTAATATTTGAAATTTTATTTTTAAAAATAAAAGTGAAATATTAAAAAAATATATTTTAATTTTATATGAAAAATATATTTTTTAATTATTTTGATTAAAAATTATCCTAATGAAATCGCAATTTGTTTAAAATTAATAAAATAAAATAATTAAAAAATGTAAAATGACGTCGTTTAGACACTAGCTAGGCCCCACTAAATACAGATCCGTTGTTACTAGTCAACACTCTCACGTCTCCCACTCTCTCTTCGTTCCAATACATTTCTTTTTCATTTCTCTCTCATCAGAATTTTACCATTTTACCCTTCACCGCAGAGTGCAATGATTGACGGAACTCCGCCTTCAGTCACCACCGTCGAATCTCCGGCAACAACATCATCATCATCAGGATTGTTAATTACAACGATCGACGGTTCTGATCTGCGCAAGTCCACCAATGAAGCATGCGCCACGAACACTGGATCAAATGGTAATAATAGCAATGCGAGATATAAACTTATGTCGCCGGCGAAACTTCCGATCTCTAGGTCACCTTCGATGAGTATTCCACCAATTTTCAGTCCGACATCATTTCTTGAGTCTCCTGTTATGCTCTCCAATCTTAAGGTTTAACTTCTTTTAGTGTTTTTTTTTTTTGGTTTTAATTTTTGAATTCTAACTATGATTTAGGTTGAATTTGGGGAAAAGATAGGGAAGTTGGTGTGTTGTTTTGAAGTTGTAAGTAGGATAGAAGCTGGAATTGTTTGTTCTGATGATTTGGAGTTAATTTAGAGATTGTTTTGGAGTTTTATTGAAGTACTATAATTTAAGGTTTTTTACTCTTTTTTTTTTTTTGGATTTATGCTATTTAGGATGGATTTTGGAATTATAAGATAAATGAAAAGTTTTGAACTTTATTCTTTGGAGATATTTTTTTTTTGGTTTGTGTTAATTAGGGTAGTTTTTGGAGTTTTAATGAAAAATGAAACGCTTTGAGCTACTTTGTGTGTTTCTGGAGTGATTTTCAGTTTTTATTTTGTTTATCAGGATAGCTTTTCGAATCATACGATAAAATGAAAGGTTTTGAGCTTAATGCTTTGGAGTTGAAATGTTTTATTTGGGTTTGTGTTAATTAGGGTAGTTTTTGGAATTTTAATGCAAAATTGGAGGTTTTAAGCTAACTTAATTTTTTTGATTTATGAGTTTTTTAAATGGGATTTTAACGAAGTGACACTGAAAATGGGATTTTTTCGAAGTCTATGATTAATTTTGAGCTTAGTTCATTTCTTTTTATGGAGTACTTTTATGGGGGTTTTTGTTAACTAGGGTAGTTTATAACTTTATATAGAAATGGTAGTAAAATGGTTTCTTTTTAAAGTTTATATAAATGTTTTAGAGTTGTTTTTTAGAGTAATCTAATTATGGGTTATCGTCATTAAGGATGGTTTTTGAGGAATTTGTACAGAGTAAGGTGTCTTTTTTAACTTGATGATTAATTGTGAGTTATTTATTGAGTTTTGTTACAAGTTCGAGTAAAAGGATAAATGATTGTTTTTTGAGCATATCTATTGTTGTAATCTTGCGATTAGGGTATTGAAGTATATTGGGCATCGTGGGCTATCGCCGCCCTTCCTTTATTTTTTGGCCTAGATGATTGAACTTGAAATATCCCTTCAGATGTTTTTTGTTTGTGGGAATGTTTATGCTGTAAGATCAGACGTCAAAATGTTGTATTTTCTTTTGTTGCCTTTTCTTGTGTTTGAAAAGTAATGAAATTTGGACTCTTAATGTTGTTGCTGTGTAGTCATTTCAATTCAGTCTTTTCTATCACATTGTATATGTTTAGTGCAGAATTTTTGGGATGCAACTGGTGGGCTGTAAGATTCTTACTGTCAGTTCTTTATCATGTATTTTAAACAGAGAAGAAAGGGTATTGGGGCTCCATGATTTTTGAGATATTTAAAGAGAAGAATAGGGAAGAAAGAGAGAGAGAATGCTTAAATTCCTTTTTAATGTGCTACCTTTATATTTTTTGTTTAAACAAGTTGCTTAGTAATGGAAGTGAAGAGAAACATTGAAAATAGGTTAATGGAAGAGTGTAGATTCTGATGCTCGTTACGTAATATTGCTTTATTTAAATAGGTTTGTTGTGTTATCATAGATTGTTATTCTAAAGGGTTTTGTTTCCTATTGAGAATATGCTTGTGTACTTGGTTTTTTTTATAGGTGTTGGATTATTTGATTTAGTTCAATTGTTTTTTCGAACCGCAATGCTCTTTCTTCATAAAGAGTGAATATTTGTGCCTTTTTGTTCTTGAATGTAGTGCTTTCGCTTTTGTTTCGTTTTGATCTGTCTTCATGATTGGATGTCCTGTGGGTCATTGCCAGTTTTTTCACCACATTCATTCATTTCCATGAGAGTATCCCCTTTTTTCCAACTATTCTTGGTGGGTCTTTTTGTGAAAAGTTTGTTCCATGTTAGTTAAAATTGCCGACTACCTGGATTATGCTCAAGGCTGCCTTATGTGCTATTATTTTTGTTTTATGTACTTATTAGTAATTGCTTTACGATTTTAGACTTTTATATAGATATGCTTGTTCGATGAACATTCATGATAAGCTTATAAGGTTAGCTTAACATCTCAGGTACTTCACTTGATAGTTGTCACTGTACTGGGAATAATTTCACTTATTAGTGTGACATACCTTTCTGTTATGACTTTCAGATTCGTTGTTCTTCTTCCCTGACCCTGTCACCTTGCCCGTTTCTGTCCCCTTACTCCACTTTACGAGCAACCTAGAGCTACCTAGGTGGTTTGTTTTCTCGTTATTTTAGGTAGGATAATTACCTCATGTCTATTTTCGTTCATCTTCATTTTCTTCTGATACATATCAATCACTTACGTTGTTGGTGCTTTGCTGAAGTTCCCCTTTGTTTCTTCTCATTACTTAGTACTAGTGACATATATTCACAAAGGAGATAAATAATTGAGAAAAACTAAACGGTATACTGATAAGCCATTTTATATGTTTCAGGGAGAGCCTTCCCCGACAACAGGTTCCCTTTTCAAGCCACAAATGTTGCAGGGTACTTCTGGTGGGTCCTCCACATTTCCTTCTGTTTTAAATAGCTCCAATTCCTTGGATGGTACCCAATCAAGTGGCTTTGAGTTCAAACCCAATCCAGGATCATATTCGTTTGGAGGCTTCTCTTTCTCAGGATCTCTGGTAAATAAACTGCTATTAAGTGTTTTTTATTCTGTATTATCTAGTGAGTAAAATTTGAACCAGACCTTTATCAGTCTATTGTTAAATATGTGTGAACTTTGAAGTATTTTTGTACCTTTTTATAGTCTGCTAGGTTTAGTAAATACCGGAATGAAGTTTCTATCAATTTCTTTGTATCCCTCTAATACTGATTCAGTTAGAAAGATTGATATTAAGTGTTGTTTCTCACCCCTGTTTCAACAAAGGTTTCTTCTGCAGATCCAAACCAACAGCAAGGTGGGCAATCTCACCAAGTCCAATCGGACTGCGCACATCAGTCATCTGATCCATCTGTTGGAGTTAAAAGTGAATTGGCACCTGCAAATGAGCATAACTCAACTATGGTTCTTCCATCCTCCAGTGTACCCCCTGAAGTTGATTCCAACGAATTCAATCAAAAAGCAGACTCTAATAGTGATATTCAGACACCACCACTAGAGCTGAAAGGATCTGGATCTCAAGTATCGGAGCGAACATCCGATGATGGCTACAATTGGAGGAAGTATGGGCAGAAGCTTGTCAAGGGAAGTGAATTTCCTCGAAGTTATTACAAATGCACGCATCCGAACTGTGAAGTTAAAAAACTGTTTGAGCGATCACCCGACGGAACAATAACTGAAATTATTTACAAAGGAACACATGATCATCCTAAACCTCAACCTAATCGCCGACTCCCTGCTGGCTCTATGATGTCAGCACTTGAAGAAAGGTCTGACAGAGTGCCGTCCTTTAATGCTCAAGAAGGTAACTAAGAAATATATATTTTAGACCCGCATTTTAGATGTAACTGACTACAATAATTTTTTTCTTGTAACAATATACAGGCATGCCTACAAACTCTTATGGCCAACCAGCCCATAACAGTGAGCTAAGTGGCACCCCCGACTTATCCCCTTGTGGAGCTAATGACAATAGTGGAGAACATAATGCTTCTCAGTTAAATAGAAGTTCCGATGATGCTGAGAATGATGATCCATTTGGAAAGAGGAGGTATTATATGTTTAACATTAGCTTGTAGTTACTTTTTCATAAGAACGCTGATAAACTAATGACATTTGTTACCAGGAGGATGGAAATGGGAGAACTGGACATTAATTCGGTAGTCAAGCCTATCCGAGAACCGCGTGTTGTTGTTCAAACTGTGAGTGAGGTAGATATACTTGATGATGGGTACCGCTGGCGCAAGTATGGGCAGAAGGTAGTGAGAGGAAACCCTAATCCAAGGTATGTCTTGTTTGGTTTATACTCGATGACAAACTCGGTGATTTTTGGCTGATATGTCACCATGGACAATAAGTCTGTAGGTTTTTTGACGGTGGAGCTCCTACGTTTTTTCGTATGTTCTTGTATGAGAATGTCAATGAAGTAGTTCATCAAAATTTACAAGACTTTGTCGCTGAATCTATTCATGCCTTTTCCCAACCCTTGCATGATGTTTTTCGTTGTTTTCCTACTGGCAATTTTAGAAACTATGAGTCTGTTTCTGCTGTTGGACTGTCATGTGTGTATTTTTTGCACTTGTAGCTTGATGTCTGTTAAAACTTTATCTGTCTTGTTGGATTTTTCCCAATTGAAATTTGACATGTTATTTCTTCCTTTAGGCCTATTGCTCGATGTCCATTACCGTCATTCATCCCTTGATTATGGGGTGGCTGTAGTACACGTATATAAGATGTTTTAGGGATATTGTCTTCGTTTAATACTGGACTCAGATTTTCTCCCTTGTTTCTGAATGTCTGACAAGCATCAAGGTCCCATTCTAAAATTTTCTACTGTTCTAGGGTCTTAAACTGTTTCTTTTTGGTTAAATTTATACCTTGTGTTTGTTTATGATTAGCTTTTGATTTTATGTACTACACAAACCCTAAACTTTGTGTATTTGGAATTGGAGAAAAAGGAGCAGCGGTGGGAAGTGGAAGGATCAAGGCCTTTAATTTTCTTTGAAGTTCCCTCCCCACTTTCTGAAGAAAAATTGGGATGATGTGATTTTGGGGGCATATAGGGTTGAGATTGGCATGATATATATCTCAGCAATCAGCTGCTTCTTTCCTTCGAACTTTGGCGATTCCTAGTTAGGCTTTTAATATTCGACACTACACAATTGTCTAATCGTTCTTTTCCTGCAGGAGTTATTACAAGTGCACTCATCCCGGGTGTCCAGTTCGGAAACACGTGGAGAGGGCATCCCATGACCCTAAAGCTGTCATAACCACATATGAAGGGAAACACAATCATGAAGTACCAACTGCTCGGAATAGCAGCCATGACACTGCAGCCCCTGCAGGCACTAGCATAGCCTCGAGGATGAGCCCGCATGAAAGCAATGATGCGGTAAGCCTTGATCTTGGTGTCGGTATAAGAGCAGCTTCTGGGTACAAACCTGGTCATCTGCAGCAGGTTATGTCCGGTGACCATCTACAGGGTCAGCCCCAATTTAACGGTTCCAATCTCATGTTGCTTCAACCGAACTCAATGTCGACATTTCCTGGTTTTGTCAATGGTGGTATGGTGCTGTATGGTTCTAGGGAAAACCATAGTCAAGGAAATAGTATTGGAAATCAGCCTGTAAATAATTCTTCTACACATTCATATCAGCAAAACATGGGAAGAATACTCATGGGTCCTTAAAGTAAAGCGAACAAACCGAAAAAAATGACATTTTTTTCGTCTTTTCTTTTATATGTTCTTAATTCATATTTTATTTAGATAGGATGGCCAGAAATCCCAAGTAGTTATGAAAGTATCTTTACTTGTTAGCTATTCTGATGTTATATTATATTTCGATTGGCTAAAGACATTAATTCTAATCGGCCAAGGCGAGCTGAGCCGACCCGACCCTGAGAACTTGTGTATAGTTTTAACTTGTTACCAATGTAAGCAAACATAAAGAGTATAGTTGTTTAAAATGGAAAAGAGCTATATGGAGCCATTGTCGAAATTGTGAAGGTCATTTGGATCAATTACCGTTGGTATTCGATACTTTTTCTATCTAGTTTGCTACTGAAAATGATATTTCTGTACTTTTGTTTTGCTCGAGATAAGATTGGTAATTGGCGCCTAACAAGTAACAGTTAAGGATAATATACCATTTGTGTCAAAAGGACAACTGTAATAATCAATGCTCCTGTCTTTCAGTGGTGACTGATAGGGATATTACTACTTTCAGAGCAACCTATCATTGCTTGTTGGTGATAGCAACCAATAGATTGAAAGCAGTGGCAAAGCGACAATGGGCCTGATTCTCGATTTCAGTTCGCAATTATTGTATTTTTAACTCGACTTTTTTCGTTACTTTATAAGATATTTTAATACCTAACTTAATATCGTAAAATCAAATAAAATTCAAAGGAACGAGGAAATATTTTTGGATTCGGACTCTAGACCGAAATCTGCTAATGGAAAAAATCTAATCAGCTCATCAGAACGGCTTTAGATTCCTTCGGAAGTAGTTATGTACACTGTTGTAACAATTTAATTTCATTACAATGCAGATAGATTCTAAAAGAATTAATACAATTTATATCTGCAAGTCATACGTTTTACTAGAATACCAAACAAATTTGAGGTCGGATATAAATTATACCATGTTATACCGACAAAGATGAAGTTAAGCTCACTGCCATGCACAAGACGTAACCAGAACTCGGTCCATCCATCCGAGGTATAGGGCTCCATCTTTCTCTTCTAGCCCATAACTCGTGCTGTACTTCTGCAACAACGTCTTGATTGTAGCATTCACGAGAGGGCTCAGAGGATACGGCCTAAACCCCGCCATTAAAAACCGTGATCGCCATTTCCCATGTAGCTCGTGGCGTTCAACTCTCTCACCACCTTCACATGCTATAATGTTAACTATCTCTCGTGCTAAACAGTGTTGTTCCACATTAATCCGATCCTTGTGATCCTTTGGAAGAGTAACGTTGATTGACTCGAAAATGGCGGAATAAAAACTAAGGGTCTCAAGAAACCGGGGATAAAAAGGGGATGTATTTGTGTTCAAGTCGTACTCAACGAGGGTTACTACCTTAGGTGACCAGCTCTTAATGAGCCTCAATAAGCTGTCTCGATGATTCTCGGGCCCAACACTCTCGTCTGGTATGTGGTGCAGTAAGAAAGGAAAATTGACAGCCAAAACTTCATCAGGTCGGAGTTCGAGGTTTCGGATTACCTCAGGTCCGAAAGTAAGTTTTGCGGCATGAAACTCGAATGGAAGGTTACAAGCTGCGGCAAGATTAGATAGTCTTTCTCTTACAATGTCAAGTCCTCCTCCACGAGCAAACTCAGATGTTGTGTCGTCAAGGCCTGTTATACGAACCTGTGGGGGCCCACCAGGCCGAGCAGCCAAAGCTTGGATTAGGCTAAACCATTGACTCCCTTGAGCAATCTGAAAATCGATTATATGGATTTTGTCCTCGTTTTTCAGGGCATCAGCAATTGCCCCATTTGCTGACATATACCCAAATTTGAAATACGGGCAGACTTCATAGAGCAACTGCATATAAGAGAGGAGCTCACCGCTAGTGGGTTCGTTACACTTCAAAGCATTGTAAATGGAAATTCCCGTAGAAGATAACCGTGCAACTAAGCCTTCTAACATGTAGGCTCCCAATCTCTGAATTGGTTCACCAGAAACTGACACCATATTTTGTAGCTCATAAATCAACCATTCGGCTGTCAAAAAGTCATCATTAGATATAGCTTTTGCACATGCGATTAACGCCTCCTTAAGTTCCCCTCTTGATATTACCTCCACCAACTTCTGCCAATTCTCGTTCTCAGAGTTGTGCGACGTTGGTTCCATCATAACAGTCTCGAGCTCTTTGAGCTGATACCTTAGATTATCAATGTCATGTATCACGATTTCTTGTGAGTCACTTGAAGTGGATTTAGCATCAAGCAGTGAAACAGCACTACACCCGTTACCATAAATGCTTCCGGTTAGTGGAGATCTACAGAGGCTATCTACACCAGTTATGAAGGAAGATTCAAACGTACAATATATCCCTTGAAGATTTTCGGGATTCTGCATTTCCTGCATTGCATTCGTTCAGATTTCAGAAGTACATCATGAAGGCTGTATTTTGTAGGGAGTAAAGCAGAAACAAAGGTACATGGGGGACCGGAGGATTCCCGCCCCCGGATCCATATACATGCACCAATTGACTTTTAACTTGGTCTACCTTATCAATTTGTAATATATAAGGTACACAAAATTTTCAAGTAGTATTAACGAAAGTTGAGATTTGCTGTTCGAATCATTATCCGTTATAAATCCAAATTTACAAGTCCTAAATCAAAAAACTCACCTATACACAAAAAATTAGAATGTTAACCTTTTTTTTATATGAATTATTTAACCTATACACAAAAATCATGCCCATAATATCTACTCATTTACCTATTTTCTTCCATTTGTTTAATAAATTATCGTATGGCCATTAGATTAGCGCTACTGTATAGATCAGAATGTTGGCGGAAATCCCATAAAACCATAGTAAGATGATGGGATTAGCGGATATGTGAATGCTTCAAGTGGGCATATCTTGAGGGATAAAATTCAAAACGACGATATAATATAAGGTTTAGGAGATATTGAGGGAAAATTGAAAGATAATTGTTTGAGATGATTTGGGCATGTGCAAAGACAGAGTATTAGCCAATTAGTAAGGAAGAATGAAAGTTAGAGCTCCGGGTACTTAAAAAAGGGCGTGGAAGATCGAAGTTTACCTAGAAGGTCGGAGTGGAAAGGGATAAGAATGATCTAGACTTACAAAATGAAACGTAGAAAATCGAAATGAATGGAGAAGAAGAATCCATGTGGATGACCATTGAAAATGATTTTTTGGTTCAAGTAGTAGACCCCAATATTTGGAATTAAGGCTCAGCCATTGTTTTTTTATGAGGGGAAAAAATGGATGTCCTAAATAGTTTCCCACCCCTTTAATGTTAGACGAGCCATTTCCTCCCTATCCTTCACTATTCCTTCCCGACTCCCCTCCATCACCTATTTCTTTTTCTATACAATTCTATCAAGGAATCAAACAATTGCAAATAAATATAGAATACTAAATCACATTGAAAATAGAAGTCTATCTAAATTGCTTTCCTTTCAATTAAACACAGACCAAAGTGTAGGGGTGCACACGGTCCGGTTTGGTCTGGTCTAACACTAAAAACAGACCAAAGTGTGAGCATATAAACTTGCCTGTTTGAGACGAAATCTTTCGGCCACGCCTTAATTGCTCAACAAACTTCCAATGTGTTACACTGCAAAGATCAACCAAATACCCATCACAACAAAGATTGAAGTATAAGTCGAACATGGAAATTTTTCCGAAATATATTAGCACATATAAAAGTCACAAGGAAGAATTTATGAAAAACTCATGAAATTTCCTTAAGTTGAAAAGTCATGAATTGAAGGATGATGTAATGAATGGGTGAGACAATATGTCAACTAATTCTGGATCAAGGGAACAGATTTAAGGCTCATCTTCTAGAGTACCAAATAGAAGTACAATTAAGAAAAGTAAATGGTTTAAACCATATTTCAACTATAACTACTAAAATTCAAACCAAATCAGATAAAGCTCAAACAAGTTGAATCCCCAACTGCCCTAAGATCACCTAAATTGAACATTCTTCTCCAGCAAAATTCAGCATTAAGTCCTCATTGTCATACCCATAATTGAACTACCAAAAATTACAAATTTAGCCAATAACTTTCCAACACTAATAATGAGTGAAGGCGTGTTCTGCGTAGCAGTTTAAGTACCTATTAGTAACATTTAGAAATGCGGGTATGTTTTGAAATGTTAGAACTTGTAGCGTTTTAAAATCTAACAAATTACAATGCAATGGCTTAAAATCATCGCTAATCTTACCGAACAATAATAAATTGCACAAATAAATAGATGGTTAAATATTTAATAGCTAAGAATGTACACAAATAGATGGGTAAATATGAGTCGGGTAAATATGAGTCAGCCCAAGTACTGATTAGTCACCAGCCTTATTTTTAATTTAAAATCATTAGGCTGGATTGTTAGGCGGCTTTGTCATAGACCGGTTCTCAGGACACCTTCTGAAGAATGTAAAGCTACCTTGCGCCCAATAAGCCCTTAAAATCTTAAAGGAAACATGACTAAACAACCATGAACAATCACTACCTTATCACAACCATATACTTAAAAGTAATTTTTAGCACCGACAACAACACTACTAAACAAAAATTCTGAAAAAAAAAAACAAGTTCATATTTTTTAATAATCAAAAACAAGAACACACTATTTAAATTGAAACACAAAAGATTCAAACTTTGAAGAAATCAAGAACACCCAAATCATATTGAAATTCTTTCAAAAAAAATTATTGAAACCCTTTTCAATTAAAACATAAAAGATTAAAAATTTAGTGAAAACAAAAATACCCACATCATATTAAACCCATTTTAATCAAAACATTAAGAATGAAACTTTGGGCAAAAAATGAAATTACATATTAAAAAAAAGGGTTTTAGGGTTAATACTAACCTTGATAATTATGAGTCAATTAGAAGGTTTTTCCTTTCTGCTAAACCAAAGTTAATGTCAAAAGACAAAAAGAATCAAAGTTTAGGTAATCTCCTGAAGGTCAATTAAACAATTTTGAATTCTAGTTTACTCGTTGATAATTGGATTCTCTTGGTGTATTTATAGGAAATGTGCTGCAATTATTGACCTTGTAGTTTCATCAAAATTGCATCTCTGCCACAATGCTTTATTTAATGACAATCTTTCTCGTTCTAATTTACTTACAAGTTGCATAATTTGTTTTTTACACAGTCTAATGCACGAATGCAATCCTTAATCTACCTAAATTATGTACAATAAAAAATTATAAAAATTGAAGTAATTTATATTTTATTCTCACATCTAACCAAAGACTTGATTAATTTTGCTTATTTATCAATGCACTATTTTAAATTGAAGTAATTTATATTTTATAGGCAGGGCCGGCCTTAAGGGTGGGCAAGAGAGATCGTCGTCAAGGCCCCAATGTCATAAAAGTAAAATTAATGGTTGTAGAAAAGTCCATATAGTTTATAAATTGCAAAGAAAAAGGGTCTCAATGTGCTATTTCGCGTAGGACTCCAAAATATCTAAGGTCGGCTCGACCCTGTTTATAGGCACGTGTAAATTATTAGTTCTCTTGTTTTCATTTGTTATTCTCATTTATATTTTTTTAGATATTTTAAATGCAAATGTTAAAGTCAAATAATTTTAATTACTTATTCAAACCTCATTATTTTTATTAGATATAAATTAAACCATCCCATTAAAACCTAGAAAACATAAGAACCAAAGTACATTATTTTTGTTGGATACAAATTAAATCATCCCATTAAAACCTAGAAAAATAAAAACCAAAGTCTTAAATGAAAATTGAATATATTCCATAAGAGAACCTTTCTTAATCCACTCAAATTTAAAAGGATTAAGTCGGCTTCCACAAAACATAAGTAGTAATAAATAATAATTAGAAAAAAATTAGAGTAGTCATTACTCCTACAATTGGATTACACGTTGAATATAAAAGCTACGGAGAAGTACTATAAAATATGCTTTTCTTACTCGGTTCATTTAGACACGTGATTTTAAAAATTCTGAGTACATGTGATCTAATTACTATTACGATATTTTCGTGATCTTATTTACTTCCTTCGTCCTGAAATACTCGCTATATGCCTACATCTTCGTTATTGATGCTATTCATCGTTTAATTTTATTTTACATATTACGGCTAATGTGCAAGAAAAAATATAGTCAAGTGGGATCTTATTTGAATCGTCTAATTGCTTACTTTCATAATATCAATTCTTTTATATTTTTCAGATGTGTATAATTCAATATATAAACGATTAAAATAACACATTGAATTGCGTAAAAAGTCAAATATAGCACATAGTGGAATGGAGAAAGTATAGCTCTTTTAGCTTAAGCTATGTCTCCATCTCCCGAACTAGTATAATTGCATTTTTAATCTAACTTTATCTCGATTAAATTAAATCAATTTAACATATCATTTTTACTCTTATGTTTATTTGTTCATATATTAGAAGATTGTGATTCTATACTATAAAAACATGTGACTAGTCAAATCTTAAGTTACGATCATAACTAATTAAAAGTTGAAACTTGATGTGGCATGCATAGACAAGACATGAATGATAAATCCACAAGAAATGAACGATGTGGCCCTCTAGGCCTCGACGCTTTAGCTCTCACGCTAATCGTATGTCTTACATAATCATGATGTGTCATAACCTCACAGGTCATTATTTCTAACTCGCTGTTAAAGTGCCTATGTGTTACTCACATGTAAGTTGTTCTATATCGAAAAAAGAGAAGAGTATGCATTACTTCATAAATTCAAGGAGTAACTCCTACTATCACCAATTGGTTTAGTATTGGACTTTCTTTGGGTTTATGAGTGGACTACTTCTTCTCCTCCTTGTTTGGATTGTTCAGGCCCATTTTCTAAATTCTATCACTCATTAAACACAACGATTTGTAATAATTTCGAACTCATGACTTAACACAGCGAACTCAACCCGAGACTCGACCAGCCACGTCATACGAATTCTATGTCTAAATATTAATACTTCCTTTGTTTCAATTTACTTGTAACGTTTGTACTAATTAATAATATCATTTTTTCTAATGTTGCAACTAATATGAAACAGAGAAAATATTTTTTTATTTTTATATAGGTAAAAGGCATGCAAGCTCACACGACCAAGGATGGCTGCGCTGTCATTTAGCACAAGAAGTCCACAATACATAGATGTGACATCTAAGTCCATAGACCAGAATCCACATGAGCTTTAATAAGTGTTTTTTTAACCAGTAATGAAACTTTGACTTTGACTTTTCCAATTTTCTTTCCGCGCTTTCTACTCTTCCACTTCTGAAATTATGATACTCCTTCATTATTTCTATTTATAGTATTATTCTTATACCAACGAAAAACAATAGTAATTAATAATGGAATTTTTAATTCTTGTTCACATTCATAAATTACTCTTACATTTTGTAGAGTAGAAAGCTTGACTAATCTGAATGAATATATGGAATTTGAATTTCCCTTGGTTGGCTCTACATTCTTTAGTTTCTAACATTAATTCTATCTTAGTCAATATATTATTATTTTTTTCTCTTCCTTTTAGTGGATAATAATTAATTATCTTACTGTATAACTACTATTAAATTCCTATTTATAAAAAGTAGTCCATTTCAAATCTATCATTAAGTAATATCATCTCAATTTTTTAAATCATAATTTAGATTTTTAACAATTATTTTTTTATGGGTTTTTTTGTAAATTACAGCCTTAAAGTTTTGAGGAAAAATCAAAAGCTGATGGCTGTAATTCATAAAAAAAAACTTTGCGGCTGTAATTCATAAAACGAGAAAACTTTGAGACTGTAATTCAAAAAAACCCTTTTTTTTATATAAATGTATTTAACAATTATTAAACAATGTTATTTCCACATACTTCATTCTTTAGTCTTGAATTAATTATGTAACTAACAGTTTTGCTAATAACAAGTTTTTAGTATGCAAAATCATGATAAGATCAATTCGATTTGATTCAAATAATGTAATTATTACTCTGTCATGTTCTGATCTTTTATATATTAGCATATTATATAGTTTTTCAATGATAATGTATAATATAGTATGGCTTCGATTATCAATTTAAGTTTTTAGTTAAAGTCAAAGATATTTATATACTTTTAACCATCACATTAAGCTTTTGGTTAAAACTATAATATAGTATTACTATTACATACCTAACGCTAGTATAACTAATCACTGAGGTATACTAAGAAAGCTATCACACACATAAAAGATCAGATTTTGAGCAATGTATAAAGAAAAAATGACTCACAAAACAAAACTATCCCTTGTTGTTTTATAATCTATAAAGTTGCTTCTCTGTCGGTTAATTGATTTCTATGCTTGGCTAACATGGGTAAGATGTACACAAGTCAAGTAATATAATACATCCATTCAAAGATCATATGGTAAATGCCCAACTAGCCCAATCCCAACATACCACCTTAGTTTCAAAGCACTATAGACCCAAAAAATACCTTCTCCATGATTCTTCTTCAATACTGAACTGCTCTTCGGGACGCTTCTCAAACCTTCAATATATGATGAAGCATACATCAAGACGATATATAAACAGAGTAACAATATCGACGAGTACATCAAATGCCCAACAAGCCTTTGATATCGTTCTATTATTCCAAACATTTCCACCTGCTACATCCAACTTATGCTTATGCACTATAACAGTATATGTCGGTTTTGCTCCCAAGAAACACTTCATCCATGAACGTTTTTATTTCATATTTGACCATGAAATTACATGAAAATCACTCAATACAATGCTTTGGATCTGCGAATTAGAATTCCCCACTTGATCCCAAATTCCTAACTTCCGAGGCCATGTACTTGGCGATTTTATTCTCATAAACCACTAGTTTCCTCGGAATTCTGTTTTTTTGTACATCATTGGAGTTCATCAAACAAATGTTGAACAAGATGGTTGTTTTGTTATTCATTGTTTATAGTTTTATAAAGGGTTTCCTTATTCATACCTAGTAACTTTAAAGTGAAACATTTTCTTACAGATATTCTAGTGTTGCTACAATTATTTAGGATAGTGCAGCTACACATAGCACACGACAACACATAGCACACGACAAATTAAGAGGCTCCTTTACTTGTTAGTTCTTACAGAAAAATGGCTCTCAAAGATACCATCATTGCCTCTATCGACTATCGTTCCCCTTTCATTAGTGGAACCGTCACTTCAGCAAGTGATTACCTGACCCTATCAGCCGCATACAAATCCTTGGCTTATTCACTTGTTTACAAATCTCCATACTATTGTCTATCTCCAAACAATGAGTCGCCATACAACTCTCCGTTGCCTATCTACCGGTCTATACACTATTCTTTAAGTCTTGCATACAAATCTCCATAACATTTTCCATCTCTGGTGTGAAAGTCATTGTACTACTCATCATCTCCGCTCTCCAGTTTACATGTATCGATACTACTCCCCAAATCTAGTCTATAAGGCTCCTTAGTCCTTACTATTCTCCATCTATTAAGTTGACATACTACTCTCCATCATCAATTTAAGAATCCTCATATTATCTTCCCTCTTTCGTCTACAAATCTCCCTACTATTCTCCATCACTATTACAAGTCCCCCATACTTCTCCCAATCTCGGGTCTATTAGGCACCTTACTACTCTTCACCCTTGGCATACAAGTTTCTGTACTGTTCTTCATCTCTAGTCTAGAAGTTCCCATACTATCTTTCATCTCTTGTTTACAAGGCTCCTTATTATTCCCCTTAATCCCTTTACTATCCCCACATCTCTAATTTATAAGTCTATCTCCATTTTACAATTCTCCATATTATTGCCTAACTCTGGTATATGACTCCTTACTACTCTCCACGGCCTACAAGTTTCTATACTATTCTTCATATCCAATATACAAGTTCAGTCTATGAAGCTATCTACCAACCTCAATCTCCGGTTAAATACAATTGAATTTTTCTCCTTTCTACAGTGCATTGCCAGGAATCTGGATAAATCAACTAGCGGCTAACTAATCTGGAGAAGACCACAGGCTATTATATACTAAACCAAAATACCAAATCATTAAGTTCCAATGCTCCAAAGCAACAATCTCAATAATAGACACATGAAAGATCCAAAATTCTTACAGGATGTTCACACAGCCAATATATCTTAAGTATCAAACTACCTAACTTTAAACACTCGAGCAATGCATCCCTCAAAAATATAGACACACATGACGGCCCTTGATGAGCTCAAACTAATTTGCACCAAACGATAGAGCTACAGAGCACAAACATCGGCTACACCTACTTATCATCTTTGGCAACGTACCACCAACACCACCATACCACTCAACAAACACATTCCCTCCAAGTCTTACATAACCAAACAGCCAACATTAACAGATTTCATCACGTTCCTAACAAAGGAAAAATGACATTCTCTATCAAAACATGCAACAAACAAAGAAATTCAAAGAAACATTCTTTCTCATCATCATCATCATCAGACAACCACAACAATAACAAGAGTTCTACTCCAAATAAGAACATTAGACAACAAACAATAAACCCAACAAAAAATCTCATTACTATCATTCAAAAATCCCACTTTAGAGCATAAATTCAAAATAAACTAGGGTTTAAAGTATAACATTATTTCATCCAAACTACAGCAAGATATAATACCAAACCCAAGAAACAATCCTTGAGATAAATTGATTGATTTCATTCCAAAATCAAAACATAAAGCTCACTAAAATACTGACCAAAGTGCTCCATTAATTCAACAACTTTCTCATCAATTACTGATTAAGTTGTTTCTTATACTTAGCTACCTCATTTTCATTAGGGAAAAACCCCATCAATCTTCCAGCAGAGTTCTGGTAAGCATACATAAATCCACCCATTACTCCAATTAATCCACCAGTCACCATTGAAGGACCCTTAATCCCAGGCTTAATACCTAAAACGCAAAAACGAAAACCCATCAAAATTAGATGAAATTATAGAAAATTGAAACATGGGATTTGATTAAATGAGAAGATTTGAAATAGATTACCTGATAAATAGCCAACGGTGACAGAAACACCGGTAATTGTGGCAAATCGGAGGTAATCAAGAGTGCTGAAATTGCCGACGACTTTGGTGAAAGGTGGATTGCGATCTAGAACTGGGTATTCTGGTTTCGCCGATGCTGTAATGTCTGTATTCATTTTTGTTCAAACGAAATCCTTCTGTTGGCTGCTTTGATCTGCTATGAAACTTGCCCTAAATTGTTATTTGGAGTTTGGGGATTTCTGGCGTTTTGAGGTAAGTGGTGACTATATTAGTTGTGTTTTTACTACACCTTTGGTCAATGTCTCAATGAAATCCCCATAATTTAAGATTATTGATAACCATTTGTTAAAACTAAAAAAATAAACATATTAGAAAATATTAAAAGATATTTAAAATATATGTCGAGTTGTATTGCATGTCCAACACATCGTGTTACATTTGATGGGTCGTGTATTAGATTGAAAAAACAGGCCACTCGTATTTGGTGTATGATCTTGTCAAATTCAATATTTTGTTCACACTACTTCATAAACTATACCTTCTTGGCTATTATGATTTGTGTCTTATCGTGTTATGCTTGTGCGCAACTCTACTATTATGACATCTATACTTATTATATGACAATATTTTTTCTCCTTGTCATGCATATAACTATTTTAACAAAATTAAAAAATGTCGATGTTCTCTTTTCTTTTCTCTTAAATTTTTAATTCCTATCCTCAACCTTTGAAAAGCATAACTATTAACTACTCCATTACTATTTCTTTAGTGACATTGATTGTCTTCATTAGAAATTCTATAGAGGTGGAAATTATCAAACTAATTCCAATTCAAATTAATTAAAAAAAAAATTGAACTAAGAGACAAATTATGAGAAGCCAAACGTAGTAACAAATTATGTTGTATCGTGTTAAAATTTATTTTTTCGAAAGAGTGTTAAAATTTATTTAAAATAACTTGTAACATGGCAAAACATATGAGTCATATTTATCATATCATTTGATAAAAATGTAAATCGAGTCGTGTTGTGTTGCGCCGTGAGCGAGCCGTGCCGGTGGCTCATACCTACTTGTAAGTAAGTTTTAAGGGTTCCATGGTGGTTAAACCCTCTTATCCATTTCCTGTGGTCCACCACACTCCACACCATGCCATTTCCCAGTCCTCACATCACAATATTCTACAAAACCAAGACGAAGAAGAAGATGATAAACCCATTATTAGATTCTCATTTTCGTATATTCATTCTCTTTGTCTTCTCCTTCCTCCATTAATGTCTACTTTCTCTCCTTTCCCTCTTCCTTCAATTTCTTCTTACCTCCATTTTCTTTCTCCTTCTTCTTCCTCCATTGTTGAACCTCCTTTCTTTTCCGGCCCCCATTTTCACCGCCTAATTTCTCCCCTTTCTGCTCACTCCAACCCTACGCTTTTAAAGCCTAATCGTCGTTCTCAATTTGGGGATCCTATTTCTACTTTTGATGATGAGGAGGAAGAGGAAGAGGAAGAGGAAGAGGAAGAAGATGAAATTGTCGAAGATTTGAATTCAAATTCTTGTCTTGATGATGATGACGACGGTGGTATTCCGTGGTTTAATGATGATGTGAGATTTTTTTCTTTTTTTGTTGAATTTCAATTTTATCAATTTTGTAATTCGTGATTATGCAATAGTTTGATTATACGCGCAGAATTTGTTGTTAATTTTCAATTTTATCAAAGTTTTCCTTTGTTAGAGGATGAGTATGGTGAATTAGTGTAATGAACAAATTGTCAAATTAATTGAATTTTAAGGGTTTTAATTAAATTTCTATTATCACCAATTGATTTTAGCAGGAACTTCCTTTGGACTTTCTTATTTTGGTTGCCCAAGTCCATTTCATCAATTCAATTGATACATATATGTTCTACAGGTGCACAGTTTCATCTGCACACTGTTTAGCAGATTGTGTTTCTAAAGAGACATTGCAACGAATTTTGTGTATTCTTATGACACCATTTCGTTACCGAATGCCATTAACGACTCTCGTCTAGGTGGTTTTTTTGGGGAGATCGTCTGAATGCAAGTTGCAAAACATCTTTTTGTTTCTAATTAACCCTTCATAGAACTTGCCCTAACCTAATTACACGTTGAATTTCATGAGGGATTCTTCTTATGAAATTATGTTTCATTATCTTTTTAAGAACCTTGTGAAATAGAGTATTTTGATTATAGAGGTAGCTTATTTTAGAAAGTATGATTTAGGGATGGGTGGAGTGCAAGATATTGGCTTAATAGCTTGAGATTGGAGGATTTGATTTTGAGCAAGTTAATGACTTAATTCCTTTGAAGTTTGATATACCTAAAGACATGCAGTTTAAGGTCACTAAAGATACAATACCCTGTAAGGTGCAGTAGCTAAAGGTCTAGCAAGGTTTTTAAATTTCTAATTTCATATAATTGTGAATACTATGCTAACTAGTGTTGACGGAAGGCAAGGGATATGTAAACTTTATGTCCATGAATAGATTACTACAACAATACCAAAGCCTTGATCCCTATAATATGGGGTTGTCTATAAATTGATAGTTTCCATAAATTCACTGCAGGAAGATGAATTTGCAGAACCAGCAAACCTGAATAGGGGTCAACAAAGATCAAAATTGTTGGCTGCAACCAAGCTGAGATCAGGTAAGATATGACATCCTTCATGATAAGTGCAAGTTTGAGTTCATTTCTCATGTAATCCTGGTTATAGGAACCCGGAAGAAGACAAGTGGTATCAACGGGAAAACAAATGGCAAAGGGAAGGTAGGCTTTGATCATGTCATCAATTGTCAATGTGAGGATCTATTGCTAATGTTTGGACTGAAGAGCCTTCCATTATTGCCTTTGATTGCAGTGGGAAGGAAAGAAAGGTCCAAGGAGGAAATACTCTGAGCTAGCTGAAGAATTTCGGCTAGATACCAGATGGATTCCTCTTCTTGATTATCTGAGCACCTTTGGGATCAAAGAGTCTCACCTTGTTCAGATGTACAGGAGACACACAAATGCCTTTCATATCAACGTTTACTCTGCTCGGGAAAGGTTGAATTACTTGTTAGATGTTGGTGTCAAGCACAACGACATCAAAAAGATACTGTTACGGCAACCTCAAATTCTTGGTTATACTGTGGACAGTAATATGAAATCCCATGTTGCATTTTTGTTGGATTTGGGCATCCCAGAATCCAAGATAGGGCAAGTAATCACTGCTGCTCCATCTATCTTCTCATATAGTTTGAAAAATTCCTTGAAGCCCACTGTTAGATACTTGATCGAGGAGGTTGGGATCAAGAAAAGTAATTTGGGTAAAGTTGTCACTTTGAGCCCTCAAATTCTTGTTCAGCGGGTCGACGTCTCCTGGAATGATCGCTATGATTTCCTTTCGGAAGAGCTAGGAGCTCCTAAAGATAGTGTTGTGAAAATGGTTACAAAACACCCCCAGCTTCTTCATTACAGTATCGAAGATGGACTATTGCCCCGGATTAATTTTTTAAGGAGCATTGGCATGCAAGATTCTGAAATCTTGAAAGTTTTGACAAGCATCACACAGGTCTCTTCCTCTCTTAAGTTAATAATTTTTATAATAACATGCTATCCTTGAGTTGATTACAGCTTGTCTTTCCTAATCTGTGTTAGAGACTTTCTTGTCAAATGCTATACAATTTATTGTGTATCCGATTGACTGACTGTCATATATATGCGCATGTCAGGAGTGTATATACTAAATATTGTTGGTTGTGTGCCATTTTTTGTGCAGGTACTGTCTCTGTCACTAGAGGCAAACCTTAAGCCCAAGTACATGTATCTAGTCAATGAACTTCAAAATGAAGTGCAATCCTTAACAAAATACCCCATGTATTTGAGCTTGTCACTAGAACAAAGAATTCGTCCTCGGCATAGATTTTTGGTTTTCCTGAACAGAGCACCTGAGGGACCGTTTCCTCTGAGTTCTCTGGTTCCAACAGATGAATCTTTCTGTCAGCAGTGGGCTGGAACGAGTGTCGATAAGTATTTAGCATTCAGGCAGAGCCTGATGCTGAAAGAGTTGGCAAAAAAATATGAGAAGCAAGGATAAATTGGGTTGCCTTAACAAGATTAGGACAAATCAGATACCCGCACCCTCCTTCATGAGACAATCACAATCTACGCAAATTTCGGATGAAGTTCGTAACTAACACTTGATCTCATGGTAAGTAAATTCCGCTCTCGCTTCTTGCTTTGCTCTTTTATCTCACGTAGAATTGGTTTTAGAATGTCATTAACGCAGTGCACTCATTAACAATTTCACTCACTTCATTGCAGGTGACAATGGAATCGAGATAAATTGTATACACTACAGATATGCAACAATCAATAGATAACTATCATACATTCATATTTCATACAATTTTTTTTTTTCAAGCCCATGACACCTCAAGAACAGCGGTGGATGGCCAATTTTGTAGAAGTATCATAAGGCATTAATGGTAATATTTAAAAATTTGTGCTTTTTAATTTTTATACATAATCATTGAACTTAACAGCCAACTGTTGTACACAATAAGCAATTTTGCATATAGTTGATTGATTTGATTAAACCATGTGATGTATACTTCCATTCTATGTTTCAGAACTTCAATGTCACTTATCGGACAGTCTAGTACCAGTTTGATCTTATATATAAAGCTTAGTTGATCAAGTACTTCTGGACTTTGGCTCACTTGATAAGGATTATTCCTACTAGGGCGAATGCCAAATAAGGCCTTTTGGCTAGGCCCATTGCCTAGGGAAGTCCAAACTTTTTCGTTATTGAATATATCACTAATTCTCTATTGAGGTCGTCCCAATCGAGCCAGTCCAAGCTATTTAAAAAAAAAATGCTTCATCTTCAAAAAAAAAAAAATGCTTCTAGTACAATCGAAAATTTAGTTTTTATTGAATCTGTTTACTAATGGGCCTATTGTATGTATTGTCTCAAGGTGAGACGGTCTTATACAAGACTAGCTGTATTATATCGATTGTCCTTGGCAGTTTTAGCAGATAACTCCAGCATGGAAGAAACTTCTTCACCATTGTCCAGTTGTACTTTTGTGAATGCTAATAATTTAAAAAGTAATAATGCTAATGATTCAAAACAACATCTTTATGAGTAGGTTCATGCCATTTGAATTTAGTAAGTAAAACATTCATTCCAAAAGAGCAATAGAACATAATCTCATTTGTCCTTTGAAGGCAAAGTGTTTGTGGGCTCCACTCACATGGAATTTAATAAGAGGAAAAACCTATTATACTCATGCACATCCTTATGGCTATCACATGATCTAATTGAGATAATTTCATGATTTGTGGCTAGGAATTAAGATGGACTATAAATGGATAATATGTTCTTTTTGATTAGTAAGAAAATTAGATAGGCTTTTTCATGATTGTTTTCATAATCCCCCCAAACAATACAAGGTCCATCACACTAATTGTTATCTATTGAATTACACTATTTATTAACTTTCATCATGACAAGTCATGATTGCAATTAAAATGGGGCATGCCAAATTTTAAGTACTCACATGTACGATTGTACCATATCTTTTTGGGTTAAATTTAGTGCACGCATTTTTCTTTGTCTTCTCGTAGGAGGGAACCCGGATATGATATGTGCGGTAACTCCTTCGTACCCTGATTTGTGAAGAATATTAGATTGATGACTCTAACTTTGACTCTGGCTTGTATCATTACCATAACATTATTAAGATTGTTAAACAAAATATGTCCTACAGAATCACAAGCTTATCCAAAAGTCTAAAATGTTTTTTTTACACTGGTTTCAGTTCTTACCACCTACAAAATGATCACGAATTCAGAAAAAGGATCTTGTAGTGGTATCCAATTATTTTAAAAAGCAATTTAAACTCCTTCGAGGGAAGTGATGGATCAAACCATAATAAATACAACTATCTAACAAGACACTTTGCCCATAATGGTCCAAGCAAAGAGAAAAATGAGTCAAAACATTGGTAATTGCCCCAACCAATCACAATCCTCTTTAAATTAGGTTTCTCCAAACCATAGAATAAAAGTTATGTATGATCCAGGAAACGAGATATACATATACTTTTCTGCTTTTGTTATGCTACTATCAATAAAAATTTACTCTTATGATTAAAGAAAACTTGAACAATTTGTAGGCACCAATGCCCTTGTTCCCTTCAAACTTGGCACTTTCATGTGCCTTCATCAATTTCGAGCTCGAGTCAAACACAACTATATGCTCTTCCGTCTCAATCAGATTGCTATATTAGAGAGCAAAAACTCCCACGAAAGAAAAATATAACAAATTGACTGCGACAGAAAAGTAGTATTGTACAACAATAAACATAGTGTTGTACGATCAACATAAAGTGTGTCTGTCGTAGCAACGGAATTCAATTTTTACCCAGTATATCCCGCTCATAGAAAACTATGGGCAGGGTCTGAGGAGGGAAAGACGGCGACAACTCATACCCGTGAAGGAGAGCACGGCCAAAAGGAGTCCCCAGCTCCAAGATGATAACAAATTGACTGGGACAGAAAAGTAGTATAGTACAACAATAAACATAGTGTTGTACGATCAACATAAAGTGTGTCGTCGTATCAACGGAATTTCCTTCAGACATCCAATTGCCACAAAATAAACCGGTTTTTCTTGAACTAACTCGATAATCTAGAAAGTTTCGGGCAATAAAGAGTGGCGAAAATAGAGGCATTCATTAAGCATCATATACAATATATATAATAGAGATAATGTAGAGTTAGCAAATGCTAATATTCATCAGTTTGTGAATATGCAATAGAAGGCCTAACTAACTCTTCTATAACTTTGGTCAAAATGTTACTTCGCATCGATCACATACGAGGTTCAAGCTTCAAACATAAAACCCTAGAAAAATTAACTCGTTTTTTTTCCTCGACTACCAAAAGGCTATAAAATACTACATATATTCTACGGATATTGTGAGAAACGCTTCTTTCACCTTCTGTCTTAAAAACCAAAAATACTGTGCAAACCTTCTTACATAAATGGCAATCTTCATTTTCTGTATTCGATAATTCTTTGTTTTTCTATTATAACTCCTTCTACCAAAATCAACGGGGAGGAGATGATGCTTCAGAATTCCGACTTTTTTTTTGTATTGTAATCGTCTTCTTTTAGCCTTTTCTGTTATATACTTATCGCTAAAAAGACTTCAAAACTAACAGACTTGGGCACGGCAGAGCAACAAAAGAAATGAAGTTGTTCTATAACGTTAACCAAAGACACCAAACCTTTGCATCGCGGTAATCCTACTTTCTCTATAAAGGGTATTTTGTTCCTTTGCTGCTGGAACTCTATATGAGTGCTGAAACGCTGTTCCCCGTTGTTGATGCGAACGGGCTCTCAGGTAGATTGATCCCCGGGCTGCCAATAGATAACGAAATAAGACCAATTTCATAATCGTAATCAATTGAATAATATATGTCGTAAGGGATTCATATTTGACACATACCTTTCATTATCGGTGTAGCAATTGCCTAAATGCTTTGACCTGTTATCGTTTATACTGCAATTATTGAAAACGTCCAGCAGACTGTGGTAATCTTCTGCACTAACGTTTGAATGATCTACAAAAAATCAGTAAAATGCAAAAGGTATCAGAAAATTTGAAAGCCACGCAGCATACTCAACGAATATTTACTAACTAGTCACATAATTCCTCTATTTTCGGGTTTAAGTTGTAAAATGTTGTGTCAGGTCGGATTTATAAGGTTGCTTTTAAGTAGGGTTATGACTAAGACAATCCAGAGAAATTATATTTGAGATAAACATTGAAAAGACCCTGCCTCTGAGCGGGACTCATTGGGACGACGATGATGATGATGATTGCAAGAACCCGCTAAGTGTACATTTCAAACCCTCTAAGAAGCTGGTACAAAAAACCGCTTTTAAATTTAAACACGGAACAACCAATCTAAACCAACCTATATTCTTAAATTAATTGTTTTACCTTCCAACGCATTTAGGTCCTCGATGCCATAACCATTCAATTGACGGTTAATCATATTCTTTCGTCCAAGCTGCAATTCCGAGAGGCGCCTCCGCTCCATTTCAAGAGCGTGTTCCTGTTCTTCCATAAGCTGCCTCCTTAAGAATCTTGGGGCCTCACATCTAGGCACTGTATATTAAACTTCATTAGCAATATGGTAACATAAATTGTGCTAATCTAAATAGCATGTGAACGGAAAACATGGATGAACTTTAGATGTCAATTTCAGATTACGGTTTTTTAGTAAGCGCCACTGGCAATCTGTTTACATAACTTACAAGGGTGGAAGTCAGGTTCTAGCTCCAAGTAATTTGCGGGATAATACATACCGTGATCATTCTTCTCCATGTACTTCCTGCAATACATTACACGACGAAATTTGAGACCAGTACACGTATAGTTTTCAATTTTCATTGACAATATAAGACAATTACCTGTCAAACAGCTTCGATTTTTCGCGGTAAGGCTTGACGAGAACACGAGACCCACAAACAAAATGGGGGTTTCCTTTAGCCAAAACAGTCCTAACAGTATTAGCACTTGTGAAAGTCACAAATCCGAACATCCGCTTTTGTTGACATGGGATTCTAACATCTTCAACCGCACCAAAAGTTCTACAAGTATGGATGGTAGCAATTGCTTATACATAACAATTACGAGCATATGTTTATAAATAACTTGTTCATTGATATGAAAATTTACGGACCCGAAATAGGAAGATACGTCTTCTTCGGTGAATGTACTCTCTGCAGGAAATGTCAAGTATATTTGACGTGATCCACTCACGATTGGACCTGGATCATTCCTTTCGCTTCGATTCTCCACATTGTATTTTGAAGCGTCTTCAGTTAAGATCACCGCATGCTGCCCGTGTGGTCTGCACAAAAATACAATTTTAAAACAGACATTCCAGTACATGGGATTGAATAGAATGTCTAACATAATTCACTCTTTGAACCCGGGATTCACTCAAAATGGCTCAAAAATAGCCAAAACTGACCATAATTTGCTTATTTCGATTCGTGATTCACCAGGAGAATAGCGAATTATGCATATGACAATCAATAAAAACACAAGAAACTCTAAAAGAATCAAAGTAACCGCATACCTATCTATTAGCTGAATCCTCTTCAGTCGAGCCAAAAGTTTCGTCAAGCTATAACCAGCTCGACCATGCCTCTGGCTCTCTGTAAGGTACCCATCAGCTTGAAGGGTTCTCCCATACTTCTCATAATACAACATTGGAAGTGAAGCAATAGAAACAGGATTGCCCCGCCTTAATTTCAAGAGCTCACTGATCTCGAGTTCAAGGGCTTCAAGGGAGCCCGGGGAAAATATATGATCATCACACCCAAGTTCACTTGGGCTAAAAATCGGAGAGAAACTATCCGGTCCATGTAAATACCGGCAGCTACTCCCGTGCTTACAAAACCCCTTGTTGAAATAATGGCATGTCTTGATAGGCAAATCACACAAGTTTATTGATCGACGACTCCTCAGACCACTCAAAGCAGCGTCAGCATAATAAAGATCCCCGGAAAAGTTTCCTGCCCCACCATTGATGGGATCTAATTGATCATCAAAACCCATGAACTGGGCTTGATTCTGAAGACCAAACTCCTCTGATACTAAATCTCTATATGATGGAAAATCACTGCTCCTAGACGGTGGTTGATCGGGTGCCATAGGCTGAACATCCCAGTAGAGCGCTGCCTGTGGGACTGGAAAGGCGGATGGAGACGAATATAGTCTAGACCCATTGGGTGAAAAGGGCGTATGGTTAAACGACACTTCTGAAACCGGTGAAGGGTTGATGGCAATGGGAGGACACTGCAGAGAAGTCGAAGCCGAGGGTTTCGAGAGATAACCTAGTTGTAGCTTAGATTTCTGTACTGAATTTTCTAAGAGCTTTTCAGGGGCATAAGCCAACCTTATCACTTCTAAATCACCATCCTCTTGCATAAGAATACAACCTAGGATTTTTGTGGCTAATTCTGGTTCTAATTTTTGAATCCTGTCAAATAGATATTTTGCTGCATCCGGCAAATCCATCTCACATCTAGGGTAAAAGATCTCCTACATTCATATGTATACAACAATCTCAATACCAAAATAAAAACATCAATCGCAACAATTCATTACCTTAATACCATTAAGCCGCTCCCACCTAAGTGGGATTAAGGGTGTTGAAATTTGGGGGTCGGATGTATGCAATCTAGAAGAGTTCCTTCGGGTCATTTGGCCAATTTCAGGTCAGGTCTTTCGGGTTGGTTCAAAATTGGGTCGTGAGTTAGCATTAATTTTTACATTAAATTCATTTTGAAGTCGGATAAAGTCGGTTTCAGTTCCTAGGTCGGGTAAATATCGGATCATTGAGTCCGTTTTGAGACCCTCTAATGCAACCTTACCCATGTTAGTGGTAACAAAGAGGTTGTTTCCGATTGATCCTTGATTGCAAACATCATCTCGACTTCACATAACCAAAAATCATGATATATTGAGTAATTTTAAAGTCCATAGTAATTCAAACACAAATAAACTATGAATGTTTAGAAAAAAAATCAAAAAATAGAGCATTATATTCCCACAATTAACAAAAGAAATTACCTTAAGGAAGCACAACATGCAACAAGAAATTGGTTCCACAAATAAACTCAAGTAAATTGATTTTATTATAATTATCAACAGAATTGAATTACAAATAGTATGACAAAAGTGATGAACTTCAACTCATAAGTCTAAAACACTTTAGACTTTCTTCCTTTGTTATAAATAATACTGAGATTTATTCTATAAAAAAAGGAAAAATAAAGAAAAAGGCCAAAAAGCAGACAAATTGGCAAATGAAATTCAAGAAAAACAACTCAGAAAAAGCTGGAAAAAGCCAGAAAAAGCAGTATAACCAAAAATGGTAAAAATCTTTAAAATCAGTCATTTTAGGCAATAAACATTCACAATAATTAAATTCCTTGACAAATTACAAGAACACATAAATACCCTGTCTTTCTCTAAGATGTTTATACTAGAAATTACATTATACATAGGCAATCTTCCCTGTCAAATTGGTAAAACAACAACAAAGAAAATATATTAAATATTTTCCATTTTTAGAGACCAAAAATATATTACCTAATTAAGAAATTCGGCTTAAGAAAAAAAAAAAAACCAAAACAATAACATGTTTATTTGCATGAACATAAAACACCCAGATAATATAAACCTATTTATTTCAACTAGTGTTTGTGCTTATCTCAAATTTTTAAAATTTTTTTCAAAAATTTTTAAAATTAAGGGTTTTTATTTTATTAATCAGGATTAAGAAGAAATTGAGTGATAGTAAAAAAGAACACTTCTTTTCACCATTTTCTAACAAACCCACTTTTCCAAGAATTCAAATCCTTCAAAGTTTTTCATATTCCAAATTCTTCTTTAAGAAAAGATTAAAACTTTTGAGAAATTCTATAAAAATAAACAAAACCCACAAAATTTCTTTTTTAAAAAAACAAAATTCAATTCAAAAACAAGAGACATAACAAAAAAAAAAAAAAAAAAAAAAAAAAAAAAAAAAAAACTCACCCAAATAGTTTATGGTGACAAGTAGAATGAAGAACAAAAAAGTTGGTCAGAAAAGCCAATTTGCAGTCTCCAACTCCATTGATGAAACAGGCTAATTTTCTTTTTTTTTTTTTTTTCTTAGTATAAGAAGTTTTCTCTCTCTAAAATTGTTTGTTTGTTTGTTTATCTCTCTAGAGTTAAGAAACTTCTCTGACTAAAGGTGTATTTTCTCTCTCAGGCTCATGGGTTGTATGCAAATGCAATAGGGACATGATGTTAATCCAAAGGATAGGAATTAGGACTATATAAATAAAAGGGTATAAATGACACAAATGAATATGATGCTCTTTCAAACAACAGAGTGCACACTCTCCATACTTTTGTATTACTACTTCACAATTCAACTTACTTGTGTCTTCTCTTTTTTATTTTGTCACTTTATAAATGATCTATGGGGCCAAATACACGAGTTTTTAAATGAGGCAGTCTTATGATGAGATTATCTTTTTTGCACTTAATTCTGCTCATTTATTACTTCAAAGAAATCAATTACCATTTTAGAGTGATTAGTTACTAAAATGGGCTAATTATTGGAATCTGTCTCGTAATGAACGGTCTTGTACAAGATGAGTTATTTATGATAAAGAAATATGTAACGGCTTAAATTTAATTATGGGATATGTTGATTGTTGACCAAGCAAATGCCTTTTTCATTTTTTTATTAAGTTTTGCGGACTTTAATTTACATTGAATTAATTTGTATTTTTTAGTTTTCTCGATAAATTACATATACGACTTTTTACTCTTTTTTAACAAAATTGTAAGGGTGTATTCTTATTCAATACTTCCAACGACAAAACAATCTTATTAACAATTGTTTATTAATGTTCAGAAGGTCTTTGGAGTGACCGTCTAATATTAAGCTTAATGACTCAATTGGTGTAATTATAATTTTTTTCAATATGGGATCAATAATTGATCTATTTGAGATCATAATTATTACCTTTAAGATTAAAACGATTTCTTTTATGAAGCCTTGTATATTTAGCAATCTTGTTTTAATTAATTTTCTAATCAAGATGGTATGCCAAAACTTGTTTATTTAGCTGCATAAAAAAATCTTGATTTATAAGCTTGAAGTTTTTATCACTTTGCCTTGTTTGTTCATCTTTTGGAAAGAAAATCCTACCATATTAAATTAATTATTAATTAATTAATTAATTAATGAACTCATTTTAATTAGGAAACATTACACTAACCATGCAAAAACTACTCCCCCACTTGCTAGTTGCTACATGAATGAAGGAGTCTCAATAGTCAATACCTCTAACAATTAACATTGATAGTGCCATCTTGTCCCACTACTAACCATAATTCTTGCTCTTTTACATTGTTTATTTATTTTATTTATTTATTTTTTAAAAAATGTGTATTATATATATTAATGCCTTGATGATAGGTTTGGAGAAAGGAAAGACTACGTAAAATTTAAATTGAAGATCTTACATGAAAAAGTGGTACTTGCTCTTCAACTGAAATAAAATTAAAATTTAATAAATAATTTATAATTATTTGATTTTTTTACTGAACTGAATTGAAATAAATTATATTAAAAATGTAATATTATACTTAAATAATTTTCGAATTAATAAATTTAAAAAGGTAAAGTATTATATTTAAATAAGAAATACGTTTAAGTTATAGGGATATCCCAAATAATTTTCAAATCAATGAGACAAGTACTAGTATTGACTTTAGAATCTAATGATAAGAAGTTCTATTATTATACAAACCTCACGGAAAATTTTGTTTTCTTCTTTCCAATTTTTTGGAGTGCTTTTGCATCCACATGTAACAAAATATAATTATATTTCTTTCAATTTGTAACTTTTTAAAATATATGTTGTAAACCAATAGAGGAAAGATAGGACAAAATAAATAAGAAAACAATTATCTTGCAAAAAGAATATTTTCCTTTAGTTCAAGATAAGTCACATTGCTAAGGTAAATCTTATAAATAGGGTGAATATACTAGTATTAGACCCTATTTATAGTATTTGAGGATTTTTTTTTTGTACCTTTTATCCTTAAATCTTGAAAAAATTATATTCTAAATACTTTCAAAATACTTTTTTTTTTTATTTTTACTTTCCTTGAAAACTATTAAAATAAAAAAAATACTTCTAGTATAATAGTACACTATTAGTTAACCTACACTAAAATGTCAAAGGCCTTGTCCAAGCTAAGGTAAATCATAATGCAAATCAATCACTTTCCACCGTTCTCTCTTAGAAATTGATTGTTTTTTGTAGCCAAGAAATTGTGAATATTCATCACATGCTAGGAAATTGACTTTTACCTAAATACTTTATTAAGCTAATGGTGAAATTGATATATCTATTCGATCATAATATATCACTTTTAGTAATAAAGTTAAGACTAGTAATCAAAAATGGGGATTTAGATTAGTTAGGTGGGCGTGCAGACTGATATCATCATCATCTAACCCATTGTATCCCGCTCATAGAAAACTATGAATAGGATTTGGAAAAGAAGGATGGCGACAACTCATACCCTTGAAGGAGAGCGCGACCAAAAGGAGTCCCCAAACTAGTATAATCTACTCTAAAATCTAATGTTATTCATATTGAGGGTGAAAATTAATTTATATAGGAACAATATGCCCTTAAAAGTGGGAGCATAATCCACTAATTAGTGCCCTAATCACTTATCTAATTTACCTAATCATTTAACAACAAAAATACTAATATAGTGCGTGAATGACTTGAGGTGATTTAATTTGACCTTAACTATATTCCTACAAGATTAGTTTATTTAGCAAGTAAAGTGTCAATTTATATTATTTTAGATAAAACCCAATGACTTTATTAAGAAAAAAAAAAGATAATTCTACTTCACTTATTTTATCAATAGTTTTAGAAAAATACATTTAATTAATAATTAGTAAGTTAAAAAATCACTCATATAATAAGGTTAAATAATTACAACTAATATTGAATAACATACTCTAAACATATCCCACGCAATTAGCTTTATATTTATATTATATTTATATAAATAAATGAAAAAATAGGACCAAAATGGAAATCAAGGTTCTTTCCCAACATGAAAGGGCGACTATATGTCATGCTTTGATAAATTGGTTTATCATTTTGATGCATTGCTGACAGCAATTAAAACGACCCTAATTGCTCATATAGGATATCATATAATATACTCCATATTAAACATTAAAAAATAAATTGCGATTAAGTCATGATTTAAAATGAAAATGGTGCAAAAGATTAATTAGATTATAACTGTTTGAGTAATAAAAGTTCATAAAATTTTCCTATAAATTATTATCATAAAAGAATTAATAAAAATGAAAAGAATTATGGCTGACCCGACATAATATTCATAGTAGTAGACGATCTATAATTAGCTTCCTAGAATATTATATTAATATATAGGTGTTACATATTGTGATACACAAATATAAAATGGGAAAGCAACATATATACTAGTAATTAAAATGTTTATAAAATTAAGTTTAGTTGATTCACACTTGGGATGGGATAAATAGAATGACATCTCACCTAAAACTTACATGATCCTCCACAATCATTGAACTACTACATAGTACTTAATTACTTGCTATACCCACCTAAATGGATTTAAATACTTTTATTATTGATCCATCTTATCATACTAAGCTTAAGAAAATACCTAATTATATTATAATATAGAAGTATATATTTATGCTTTCATATATGTAATTTATATTTAGGATATTAAATATTACAAAAAATATATGAAAAAAAAGTAAATTAAGTGAATTATTTAAAGGATAGAGTATATTTTTTCATTTTGACTTGATTTTGATTATAATTTTGCTTTAGTATTCTATCATACTCCGTATATATTTTAGAATCCTATTTCAATTTTACTAAAAATTTATAACTTTGATTAATCATTTGTCGTAAGTTATTACTTGTGACGTACATTAAACTTTTAACATACATAGTTCTATATATCTTTAAATGTTATCCTTCCTAATTGCAAAAAAATCTTAAAATCTTAGTTAGAGCATATAACATTTTTTCTAAAAATGATATGAAATTTAAATTTTATTGCTTTTTTTTCTTCCCTCAATGTATCAGTAATAAAAATAAAATCCTATGTACGTAATTGTAATAGAAGAATTTAATAAAACTTAGGTAATTATATTGTATTGGGTAGTGGCTGAATGATTAAGATTAGCATAGCATAGTTTATATAGTAATGTCCCAAAAGGAGGGAGGGAGTGTTGTTTTTTTTCATTGTTTTACAATCAACAACTAATAGCTACGCAACATTGCCCTTAATTGCCGGCAATTGTTATATATATATTTGATTAACAAAATTATGTGTTCTCAGAGCTCTTTATTATGAAGTACTATTTAATATTAATAGAGTTTTAATAAAATGGATCGCATAATCAAACTAGATTTCTCACTGTATCAGTCATTATGTTGAAGTGTTCATGTGTTACCCATATGTGAGTTGTCCCACATCGGAGAAAGAGAAGAGTATGCATCACTTTATAAACTTAAGGAGTAACTCCTACTATCACCAATTGATTTTAGTCGTGAACTTTCTTTGGATTTATGAGTAACTACTTCTTCTCTTCCTTGTTTGAGCTGCCTAGGCCCATTTTCTAAATTCTACTATCACGTTGGAAGAAAGTCTGAAAGAATTGTCAAATAAAAAATGATTTGACTTAGCTTAAACCTAATTTAATTGTTTATAATCCAACTTAAATATAATATCAACAAATAAAAGATTAAATATAAAATATTTTCAAGTGATAATTTAATTTATGTAGAAATATGATGAATTAAGGATGGTAAGCTAAATGTTTTTATAGTAGTAGTAGTTTATAATAAAAAGGTGAATATATTTGTAGGTAATTAAAGATGGGACGAAATAGGTTGTTACTTTAATATGGTTGGCAAATGAGATGAAGAATGATAATGTATGTAGGTATTTGTTATTTGATTTGGCATGTGAAATCAAGTTTTTTTAATAAATTACATTTAAGCTGGTCCACATGTTTTTACCTAATCATTTCCAATTCCAAAGCTTTTTAATTTCAACCTTTCCAGCCATATATACTTAATTTTATGATTAATTATTTATTTTAAATATTCCATTAAAGGGACTATAATCATTAAATCAATATTAGTTAAGTACATAGTGGTTTATATTCTACAAGTCTACAATATATTTGTCTGTTCTGTTTCACTCATTTTGAATCATTTTAAATTATGATGTATAATATAAGCTTAAACTAATATTCATATTTTCCCACACTATATGTTATCAAGTTTAAATAATTTATATCAATATTTTAATTTTTAAAAGTGCGTATATCAATTTTATTAGAATGTTATGGGTAAAACTGAAATTATTAATTCGGAATGAGATCTGTTTTAAAATTTACATATATCTCAATGCTAATCATTATTCTTTGTAAAAATCTTTAAATTTTAGGAAGTAACCTTTGAAATATAAAATCATTTTACTAGTAAAGGCAAAATATTTTTTTACAAAGGATTAAAAAACAATTAAAATTAATGGAACTTTTAAATTTAAGTCATGACCAATAACATCTTATTAATGTTTTTATAATTTTATCAAGTATCTTAGATAGCATAAATCTTTTTTTTTTTAATATACGGTTTGTTAAAGAGAAGAATAGCGTAAATCGAATTCAAAACTTTACAAGATAAAAGTATTAATTTTATATGCATCAACGAATGAGTCAACACCAGACTCTAAATTTAATTTAATTTAATTTAATTTCTTTTAATCCAATGGTTGACTATTTAGATATTTAAAGTCCAAGATTGTTGGAGTGTTACAAAGTCTACAATGTAATTGTTAGTTTTATTAAAATACAATAATCAGAAAAGAAAAAAAAAAACATGTGGACCGAGGAAATTGGAATTATGAAAACCTTATCCATATAAAGTTACTACCACAAATGTTATCCATATATAAAGACAACCAAATTAATTTGTTAAATTTATTTTATATGGTTTTATGAATAGGGTGACAAAATTATGTAGGTCCAATAAACATGTGCTGAATCGTTATCATGGCAAACTAAGAAAATAACTTAATTGCATGCTCCAATTTTATGTAACACACTCCATTTTTCCAACCTATAATTATAATATCCTACCTACACTTTATATAGGATTCTAGAGTTGACTGTTGTGTCTTGAGTTGACCTCCATGTAAATGTTTTTTTCCTTGATATTTAGGAGTATAAGATGGACATTAATATCAAACTATACAAAAATCTATGATTTAATTATTTTAAATTTAAAGTCAAAAATATTTAGCTTAAAATCGACATTTATGAGTAATTGCTTATTAGTAGATTATGTCGGTTATTTTAACTCAAACTAGTTTCGGATGCACATTATATCGCGTTCTATGACCATAATGCAAATGGAGTATAAGCTAGAGTGCATTTTTTGAACGTTAGAAACATGAAGTGGATGGATTAAAGGGTGCAGAGTAAGCCGTTTGTGCTGCGTGCATTATATGGTCGGTTAAGCAGGACGTGAATGTTAAATGTATCAGGGAGCCTAAGACCGATCCCGAAATGACGTCTAGGAATGTCGCATGTGTCGAAGCTAAAGCAAAAACTGTAAGCGCTGTTTGGCAAAAGAAGGGAACTCAGTTTTTATTATTGAACAGTTAATAGCAGAAGCATGTTACATGACACAAGCAATTGATTGTTTGGGCTAAATTGCTCTAGAATGCCCAAAGTATCAAATATCAGACCCAAACAAAAAATTGTAGGTAAAAATTACAAAATTCACAACACAAAAAGAATATGGCTCATGTGACTAACTATGCCTATAACCATCCTGATTTAGGAGGCCAACGAGCAGTTCCAGGTTGATGGTTCAGGCAAGCCCAACTTTCGGCCTGGCTGGTTTAGCCTAAAACCCATCGATATGCAGGTAGGCTAAACATATGGTCCAGCAAGTGGTCGCCACTAGTCACGACTATCAACATGATCTTCAACTATTCCAGTGTTAGAGCTGTCCTCCTTTTCCGTTACAAATATATTCTCACCATCATGAAACCGGGCTGAGCCATTTTCTTCTGCTGCCGGCTGTAAGCGATCCTCGTCACTGTAAGGCCTGTCGAAATTGTTGTCTCGAGGACGACTCCTCTTCATAACTTTGGGAAAACAAGCAACTTCGTTTGCATCTGGTCGTGTGTCATCATCTTCCAACCTTTCAAATCGAACAGCGCTGACTTTTCTTGCATTCCCAGCTAGTATCTACAAAGCATCCAAGAGATTATCATTTTAAGAAAGATCCTTGCTACACCATACTATATCACGAAAATAGAGCATAATATAATCATAACATCACAAGAATAAAAGATAAGGTATTCCAACTAACGGGAAATGTTGAAATAGTGTTTCGACAAGTTTTTGTACCGTTTCGTTATGAATGGTTCGAAACGTGGTACAGGTTATAGTTACACGCTTCAATAGTCAACATTTTGCAACAGTCATCCAGAAACTGTTGACTTTGACGAGGCAAAATGGCAGACATAATTTCAGCATACCTCTAGCTTGAAAATTTGAGACTTCTTGGTTTCTCGCCGTTCAGAATCCGTCTCTTTGTATTCATTGTCCTCTTCTTGACTATTCTTCTCAAGAACAACCTTAATGCTCTCACCTGTTCTTGGGATATATCCAAATGCCTCGCAAACAAAACCAGAAACTGTCTCATATTGATGACCCTGCCACAAAAGATGATCAAAATCGTAAGCGAGGAGTGAAATCCAACAATAACTATAATAACGAAGATGGAGTCCCAAGAAGAGAAAGGACAGTCTTTCACTATACATGCATAACAAGGTGCAAACAAATAATCCAGTGTTAACGCTAGACAACATAATTTGAACTAGAAAATATATGTGAAGGGGGAGAATGCAGCTTCACATAAATAAGTGTATAATCATGTAAGACTACTTCACCATAATTTGAACTAGAAAATTACTTGCAATGCCTAAAATATTTGTCCCTGATAATTCCTTAGTCAAGCATCAATATCTCCCTAATCAGATAGCAGCTTGGACAATCAAAGCTCAAAAGGAAGGAGTAATAGAGGTGAGTACAAGAAAAAAGGAAATTACCTCGGGCATCTTGATAGTTAACTCTTCCGAAAGCTGATCAATTGTTGTATTAGCATCCACATCATAGATTCCGTCAGCTCGCATCACAATGTAGCCCGTCTTCTTCTGAATCTCTTCCTGTATCAAGACAAAATCACAGCCATAAATGAGCAAGTTGATGAGACTAGAATCGAGACAACCACCTCCAACTCTTTCAGCCTGTCACCAGTCACCACTAAAAGCTTTCTTCCCTCCCCTTCCCTTCTTAGACAAAAGCAGTAGGTTGGGGGGCTAAGAAACAGAGGGGAAGTGATGAATTCATCACAGGCAAGGTAAGGAATCAAGAAAGCCAGCTTTGGAGTGAATTTTTAAAACAGGAAAGTGGTAAAGCAGGATTTCATAAATGAGTTCTTAAGTGTAACTATCATTTCTGAAACATGGTATAGGTACGCCAGAAAATGCACAAATTCCATGCAAGGAAGGTCTTCTGTGAACATGCAGATTGAAACTACTTCCTCCGATTCTTTTTAGTTGCAACTTGAACTCAAATTCCAGCTGAGGCTTACAATAATTATCAACAAAAGGCAAAGAAGACTTCAGATTAAAATCCTAGAGTTTAAAGCTAAAGCACAAATTCTAAACTGCTAAGCACTCACAAGTCACAACTCATGATGCCTATTTTTAAGAAGTTTGTTAGCACCAAAAATTTTATAACATTTTTCATATGGAACCTCGCCATCTTTACTATAACTTGTACTTGAAGAAATAAAGTAATAGGCCATGATTGACAAAATAAAATGAATATATCATAACTACAAAATCAAAGTAAAAAAGGATTTTTTGAATGAAGAAATTTAACCTTCGAATCATTCTCGTCAAAGATTTCACCAACAATTTCTTCGACAACATCTTCCAAAGTCACTAACTGTATCATGCACAACAGAATAGGACAACTAAATCAATAAAAAGGATGAAAGGGAAAAGAAAACAAATGAATGTAAGAGAGAAAATGCAATGATAAATAATCAAATATAGCTTAACCCAGGCAGATTAAATTATAAAAAGTTGTAAATTATACTTAAGTCACATTTCTGCCACTTTGCAAACAATACTTGGAACCACAGCTAAAAAACACAAATTATTTTCATACTCAATAGTGCGTATCAAGATTCAAGACTGATTACAAATTCAGCTCCAAAATAAACAATACAAAAGAATGAGATCACCTACCCCGATAGTTCCTCCATATTCGTTAAGGACAATGGCCATGTGAACTTTTCGTATTCGAAATTCTCGAAGAAGATTCCAAACTGACATTGAATCTATAACATAAACAAGACAATACGATCACAATTGATTCAAAGCTCAATGAAATAAATTGAAGAGAATCTGGCTTCAGACTTAGACAACAGCAATAACAACAATGCAAAAGCCTTGATTCCAAGTCTCAAAAATATGGGGTCAGTTAACATAAACCAAAACTAGTCCATTACCATATTGTAAGAAAGTTGGCTTGTTTTATTCACAAGCTTCTTGCAAGCAAAGACATCGGAATATTATTTGGATATTGCAGAGAAAGTATTCGCTTCCAACTTAACTAAAAGGATACAGCAAAGCAAAGGTAGACCGTAGAATACAAAAGGGTGGGGAGGAGGATAAAGGTACCTATAAATTTTAATTTGACTAAATTAAGTATAGCACTCCCTCCAATTGATGCTTCAATCACTTAAGACAACAGTGCAAAAACATGAAATAACCAGGGATGTTCCAAACAAAATCAACGTAAGTCCAATGAGGTATAACTATGACAGTTAAAACGATATTGAAAGATAAACATGAAAGAAACTTTCTTGAATTGATACAAGATGCACTGCCTAAGAAAACAATGAAGTGCATCATAGGTCAGCCAAGCTGGAAATACTATTAGCTGAATAACATTTTAAAAAATGGAGAAATAGAAAATCTGCAACCTCACAAGGATCCTTTCAATCATTTGAACCAGCATTCTCACAAATGGATATATGTTTTGCCTAAAATTTTCAAATAGTTTTCACAAAAAAAGAGATTTGAATTAATTCTTTAGTTGCCAGTTCTCAGAAATAAATGAAATAAAACAGACATCAGCACTAAAATCACCCCCGAGGCCACAAAAAGAAATTATCAACGAAGACATGGTATGAGCATTGAATTAATACAACCCACAATCCATACACTAAGCAGGACAGGTGCAAGTGAAAGTGGGTAAGATAGTATAAAAAGGAGGGCATCTATGCAAATCTAAAGAATTTTCCTCTAAGGGTCCATAAAAAAACTTGATATCTCATCATCTACCAAAAGCGACCGTAAGTATATATATAAACTAGTCAAATGACAATAACATCCTGATAGAAATCATGCAGATATGATTTCGCAAGACATTTCTAAGTGACTTTCTGACTAGTGCAATATCTAAAGAGATGTATTGAACATTTGAGATAGACGACATGAGACACAATTCACAACTAAAACATGATGACATTGAAGTTCTCAAAGGAGGGGAACAAAAACATCATACAAATTCCCAAGTCATGTGTCAGCAAGTACCTGGAACAAAGTAAGCTGGCTTGTGTGCCATGTCTCCAACAGTAGAAGTTTCCAATAGCTCCCCCTTCAAAATCAAACATGGTATAATTATTCTGTTAACTATGAGCTTGATGTTTAGAATCAACACTCTAGAAAGAAATTATCCTTAGAAGAATCTAGCAGACCTTCTGAACATAATCCAGCATATCCATTGCATATGCAATACCGACTATGTTATCAACACGCTGCTCAAACACAGGCACCCTAGAAATGGCCGTGTAGAAAAATGTCATCATATGAAGATAAAAATGATATACTTATGAAAATTAAAGTATCACAAACCTCGAATATTGATGCGTTAACCACAAAGTATGGAAGTCAATCAATGATGCACTTGCATCAATGGCTACAACATCAACAAGAGGTGTCATAACCTCTCTAACATGTGTGTCTTTGATCTCAAGCACATTTTCAATCATGTCCTGAAATGTATATATATGACCTTGCAAAGTAGTTAGAATGCTTCGAAACATTGGAAAATACCCCCCTATGTGGCTAAGTCCCACTCTAGTTCCAAACTCGAAAATTTTCAACGAAACGCTTACAACTTGAATGAGGGATCTTAGTTAGGGATCACCAAACAGTCAATTTGCGACTCTAAAAATGGGGCAGACAACAAAGAACGCATTGCTACAGTTACCAGTCTTTCCTTATTAAGAATCCAAACACTCTCCATAGTAAAGTTGAAATATGAAAAAATACACGCTTATAGAAAACCCAATTGATAATGAGAGCGTGAGTGGTGAAAGAATCAGAAATTTGAGCTCATGCATTACAAAACGGTAGAGACAACACATACCATAAAGTCATGTTTCAACTGACAAGAACAACCCACAAAGGAAAGTTTTCAACTACTAAATTTGAAAATAGATTCCAGTATGGAAATAATTTTATCAATTCTGTAAACTACATTACAAGTTCATTTAGACATCTGGCAACAACCAAGAATTTTACCAATTCATATGAAATCCATATTAAGCCAGAAATGGTTTTAAAATTGAGCATATCATTCCCATAAAAAGATCACAATTCAACTATATATTTACAGAACGGGTTTCAGTGCCTTCTAGAAGTCTTAAACAAGATCCTTCAACTGTAACCTCATAACGCCAAACCGCCAAAAGATTATGGCATTCCCAAAGCAAAAGTCTACTAATCCATGTGACCACGTCCATACAAAGAAGTGGACATACTTAGTAGGACCAAAGACAAAAAAAAAAAAAAAAAAAAAAAAAAGGAGTTGGATAAGATTTCAGTGGAAAGTTGCAACTCACAAATGTAAACATCTCTTTTACCTCAAATTTTTGACTAAATTATAGTTGTATACGTTTACTATTCACATCTATGACTTTGAGAATGACTAAATATTTCAGCTTTTATAGTGGGTCATTAACAGTGATTAACACACAACTAATGAGTCCCTACCATGGAGCATATTATCACCATAGAATAAAATCGTGGATGTCGCTGCGATTGCGGTAACGAACGCGATGTCGTGGACACGGTATCTTGCGGTGTTACTACTCGTTTTGTGGACATTCTCGTGTAAAATTTTTAACTTGACAAAAGTCATTTTATCAGTCATCAAGGTTTTAAGACAGTTTATTTAAAATAAAGGTCACAATAGACATTTTATTCTAATACACCTTTTAAATAAAGTAACACTAGCAACTTAAAATGGTTCTTACTCCATGAATCTAAATCATGGGTTATGTAACGGGGTTATGTGGTTCCGTAAGCTCAAAATCCGTTATAAAGCGACCGTTATGTAACGTAACAACCTCATTTTTATTCCATGATTACAACATTAAAGAGAAGGGTATAGCGCATTTTGCGGCAAGCAATTAACATGCCAACTGAACAAAAAAATATGTAATATAGCAATATATTTATACCTGTTCTTCCTCTTCTATTGCTCCACTCAATTCTGCTCCTCGCAACATCAACTTCAGCTCATCCTCAGTTACATAGGGTTCACTATCATAAGAAATTTGCAAGGTACAAAGAATTTTAATATGCCGAAAAAATGGATTGTGAAAGACTTCAATACTGAAGAATTATTTACAGCCACTCACACTCACACTCACACACACTGTTATCTATATTTTGACTTTTGAGCACTTAACAAACCCTAGATAAATGTGATGGTAAAGCTAGATTGCACTTACAAATATCAATATCAGTATGAACTCTAAAGAAAACAGAGAAAAAATAGTTTGTCATAGAACATTGCCCAAATTACTAGATTGACTAGTGTCACATGATTTTTTTTTTTTTTTTTGAAGTAGTGTCACATGATTTATTAATCCTCTCATGAATCGGAAATTCATAAAGCGAATTAGTGGCGAATTATGTTACACTAAGATTGACACCCTAGAGCAACATAAGGAACTAAATTAATAGTCGCCAACACAAACTTAAGTTTCTAAATAAGCCACATTTGACTTCTTTTTGAGAGAATTTAACTATAGACCAACAATATATATTTACACAAAGATTCACAATATATTACTTTCTAGTAATAAAATTATATTCTTTACCAGAGTACAACTAAAAACAAACAGCGATTGTAAACATTAGTCGAAAACTCAAAGTATGAAGTCCTTGAAGTACTGTACAAAATTATTAAACAGAGTCTAATAGAGTGGGACTTAACGAAACAAAATTGGGACTAGCTTTTGACAAGCGAAGGAAATAAGGAGCTTGATATACTAATAATTCATATTTGCTCCCACCGTTGTCCAAATTCTGCTTGATATGATGATCCATACACCATTATAAAATTAACATATAGGAAGATACATTATTTTTAGTTGTAGTAGTTTCTTAAATTTTGCCTCAAGAAGAAAAACAAATCTTTTGGGAGTTTAGTGGCTATAATATAATGAGGAAAAACCATGTTGGTGTAAAGAAAACAAAAAATGGGGGGATATGGGAAGTCAACGTTTCAAGTGCAGATACCAAATTGTCTCATCTTATGCTGAAACTAAGCAATGTGAAATATTTCTTCAAATAGCTTTGCCGAGGGGCAAGGAAATCATAACAAAGGCTTGACATAGTTGGGGCCTTAGGGAAACAAAGGTCTTGACAAGAACCAATTACAATCACTTTAAAGTTATATGGTCTACGTACTTTTTTAGTTGTAATGTTTTTGATTTTTACACTATTAGTATAGAAGTATTAACTTTGACCTTATTTTTACTAAGACACAAATGTTATTAAGGGAATCCACTGGATTCATCTCAATTTATAATTTACAAACATCAATATTAATTAATTTTACAAATGAACAATTAAAGATATTAGTAATCAAAGTTGTGCATTGAAAGGGTTAGTCAAATATAAATACATTTATTAATGTCCTTTTATAAAAAAATTAATAAAAAAACATGTACTTGCCCCCAAAAAATGAATGGTTACCCAAAAATGATATTAAAGGTTAATAGAACCATTCTCAAGAAATTATTTTGTAACAGCCTTTCTTCCTGGAAAAGTGGGGGACAACGTGCTAAAACTGAACATAAGTATCCAATAACTGCTACACTTAAACTATCAATTCTCGCTATCATGGAAGCAAACAAACTAGGGTTGCATATGAAGCAGTCTTATTAAAAAAAAGGTTTTAAAGGCATTGAAGCAAACCTTCTTCCTTTTAATCCAAGCATTTTTAGTATTCCCATCGACAAGAAAGTGACGACTCTTCCCACAGGATATAACACCAAGGAAAGCCAAGCCACTGGTCTGACCTAAAGAAAACAAATTCAAAATTAAAAAACAAATAAGACGTTCAGGAAAACTCCGTACCTCAACTTAACCTGCTGCTCTAACCCTCTAATTATATGAGCTGGCCTGATTACCAAGTCATAGATACAAAACTATGGATGCAAGACAACTCACCACAAATCTAGCAACCTCGGTGGCATTATGTACAGCTATGCTCTTCGGAGTAATCTCCGTAAGAAGCAAAATGGCTACCTGAAACCAAACAGAGAAGTGAGACGATTAAAAAGTACAAAAAGAGAAAAAGGAAAATGTATAGTAAGACCAAATAACATACAGTCATCACTCCGGTTGCTGCACTGATCCCAGCTTCACCAAATACCGCTGTCGCAGCCTCAGTAACTAATGCGGTTGCCGCAATATTGACAACTCTGTATAAGAATCTCCGAAAATAAGATATGGATACTAAACTTTAACAGGAAATTATAGAGTATTATATCTATAGAATGAAAGAAATATACGTTGTTCCAATAAGAATAGTTGTGAGAAATCGAGTAACATCACTCCGAAGTATTCTGAAGACACCATTATCAGGTTCCTTTTCAGCTAATTCACGCACCTGAAGTAAAAGAACACTAACAAGTATAAAAAAGAGTCTAAAGTGAACTATATATGATCTCAGGTACAACAAACACAGAAATTTTGACATAAAATGAAGACTGAAACATTACTATAAATAGCATACAGAAATGAAGTCCGAAAATTCAACTATAAAACACCGGAGGCTTACAACTACACGAAACTTAAGTGTAAAAAATAGATATAACTATGGTGCTGGCTGTATGGTGGAAGTCTGTCTTTTACCCAAAAAAACAAAATCAAGGAGCTGATACACTGGCCACTGTCTACATCTATAAGATGTTCAAGGCTCCTCGTGAATTTGTCATTTTGGCCTAGAAAGGCACAATCCCAATGATCTTTTAAAAATTAACTTGAAGAGAGGTATAGTTTGTCTTTCCTGAAGATATATCTAAACATACATTATGAGAACTCAATTGACCACTTGCCTCTTATGCTTGTGTGCTTTGTCATGAGTTAAGACACAAGAATTTATCTATATTTAGCATCGATTGGGTTCACCCAGAAATATATATGAATGGATACTAACAAATAAACCTCAAAGATCTTCAAAAAAAAAAAAATGAAGTTCAAAGAGAAGTAGGTCACTTGAAAGATGAAATTCCTTAGGTTATTTAGCCTTCGCTATTTTTACCTCAGAAAATCAATTTCAGATATAATACGTTCAGTCAATGACCAATAAGCATAAAAAAGAAAACAAAATGTTAAATTAGTACAAACAAGGTTCAATAAGTGCAGATAACAGTTTCCCAAGATCAATGTATAGCTTAAAGTAAGTCCAGAACACTACCAATTAAAACATACAAACAACTATACCAAACTCTCTTTGAAAAAAAAACCAACAGATGGGTCTTAGTGTTAGCAAGTTTCTAATATTTATCAGGAATCCAAACCACCAATACTCATAGAGAGCTACAAGTTCAACTCTCCAGAGCCCATCTCAAAAAACTCTTTAAGCACGGGAACATTTCTGTGGCTTTTCTAGTTTCTCTAACGCGTTGCATATAAGTAGTTTCCATTTCTGATATTCACAGAACCAATGCCCATTGGCCACTATCTCAACTGCAATAGACCAGGAACTAATTTTCTCTCTCTCTCTCTCTCTCTCTCTCTCTTTGCCTCTCTTTCTTGCATCCTTTTTGTGATGTGTAGGGAAACGTTTAAGACTTCCCAACTCCTCTACTACCTCATCATATATATTCTATACCTCGCCACTTCAAAACTTTCTTATTACCTGATTTGCATCAAGCACTAAGTGGCAATAAAAGACTATAAATAGACAAACCAAATTTGAAAACAAAGCCATCAAGCATTTCTTGATAGTAGTAGTAGAATCATTAAGCATTTCTGGATATTACACCCAACATTTTAAATTTCACAAACACAAAGAATATACAAGAACATCAAGATGAATCATCGAAGCTCAAAACAAAGAAAAAACAATCACATATTTGTTAATTACAACATCAACAATAACAAACAGAGCAAGAAAAGTCACCTTCCAGGGCCAAAGTGTTGTGATAGAGGTCTCCGCCATAGAGAAAAAAGCCGAAAGACCCAAAAGTGCAGCAAGAATCAACCCTTGCTCTTTCAAAACCATAAGAACCTGCAATGTCTTAGGCCAAGCATTCCTCAACAACAATATACTTTTCCCAATAACTCCATACCCAGCATTAACCACCCCTTCAGCTGCCATTACTCTTCTACACTCAAAAACGATGAAAACCCCACAAATAATAGTAGCCAAAAACACCCCATTCTTGAGCAATACTTTCACAAAATCAATATCCTCTCTTCCCCTACCTTCCACAATTGATTTATCTTTACCAATCGAATTCCCACCATTATTTCTATAACTCAAACACTTGATACATCTATCGTTACTACCATTAGAAATTGCAAAAAGGGTGGTTTTACACAGAACTTTTCTTGGGGAAATTGAAACCCGAATATTATTACTACATCCAAATGATTTTAGGCTATTACGATTATTAACAGCTCTAAAACAACTCAAGGTTGCTGTAGGATCAATTAAGAGTTCCATAGAATGAAATTTCCCCAACTAAAATCAAATAAAAAGTCATAAGCTAAAATTGTAGAAATGCAATTGAATACAATCCCTCAAAAACCCTAATCGCATTTCCTTCGCCAAAACACTTACCAAATGTAATTGGTAGTAATTGAATAGAATAGAATTGGAATATCTGTCCCTAGTTATTCCATCGAAATGATAGGGATTTATTGAGGAAAAAAAACCCAAATCGATAGAATTAGACCCAGAATGTAAAACAATACTATCTGAGAAGATGAAAGTGCAGACAAAATTGGGTTTTTTGAGGAGGAATTTGGGTGTCCCTGAATGATTCTGTGCAATTACTGTTTTGGAAAATTTGTGTGCTTTCAGCAAGTTGCAATTTTGCCAAAAAAACAACAAAAGATTTGTGTTGTCAGTTGTGATGCAATACACTGCGTTTAATGAGAAAGGAATTGTCGTTTACTCAATCTAATTTCATCTCATTTACTTCAATTTAGGTCAATTTTTTGTTTTAGGTAATCCTTTTTCAATTGAGTACTCAACTCTTTAAAATTATGTTCAAGGGTATTTTGAGTTTTATAATAAATTTTGCGTGTTTAAATTAAAATCTTTATGAATTTGATATCATATATAAGTGATATTATAATTATTGTTATTAAGAATAGAGGTGAATCTAATCGACACGATTTAATTTGTTAACAACTACATCTTATAAAGTGGCTTATTTTAAAAACTGATGTTTTTGAGTGTATAATCATGAATTGCAGTGATAAAGCGATTTAGACGTGATTTTATGAAGTTACGAGTTTTATGTTCACGCTTTACTAACTAAGCTAGTAGATATGTGCATGTATATATATATATATATATATATATATATATATATATATATATATATATATATATATATATATATATATATATATATATATATATATATATATATATATATATATATATATATATTTGTTTGCCACATATTGCCCTTTATAGATTTACTTAGTAAAAAAATTCTCCCCGTATATAGTAGTAAAATTATGATAAATTTCATAAGATTAATTGCTTAACTTAAAAATAAAACCATTGAAATTTTTTTAGATTTATTTTTCTACAATAATCAAGAGCTAAAATCCTTAAAATAAATGCAATTATTTTAGTCTCAATATCCTAAAGTTTTATTATGGACTAAACAAGGTGCTCTCTAATTACATTTTTATAATCAAAGTGGCTAATAATATAATTCACAATCAATTATCAATTGTATTAAAATATTTTTCCCATCATAATCATTTAACCAGTCCTTAATTAATATAATGGGGCCTAAAAAATGGGATTAAGTAGTAATCCTTAAAATATTCTATTATGGATTTATTTATAGGTTAATTGATGCTAGCTTCTTAGTAGTTGAAATTGTATTAACATCAAAATGTAATCCAGATACTGAAATCATATTTAATTATGAGTAAATTGAGATTATTATTTTTTTGCAAGTACAATATAGAATTATATTGGATCGTCACTTTGTTCCATTTTCCTTGGGTTATGTCGCTATTAGCTTATTAAATTAATTATTTAATTTTATAGAATAATTAATTTTTTAAAAAGATTGTAATGTTGCACTATGTAGCTTATTTGCATCCACCAAAAGTCTTCAAATACCTTTTTAAGTATGTGGACTGTGGAGCAAATTCGTGTCTTAATTTTGCTAAATCTTTTTAAATAATAGAAGTCTTTTTTCTGTCCTTTTAAAGGAGTAAAATAAATTAAATGTAATCTTTTATTTTTTGATATTTAATTATCGTCTTTTTATTTCCTTCCTTTTTCTATCGTCATCTAATAAAAGTAATCTCTTTTGGGTCACGCTCTTCTTTTCGGGTATGACCGTATGAGTTGTCGCAGTTCTTTCCTCCTCATACTTTGTCTATAGTTTTCTATGAGCGGAATACACTAGGTACGATAATGATTATCTGGTAAAAAAATGTAATCCTCTTAATTTTTGACGTTACTCTTAATCAAACAGTGTAAATGAATCTGATACGAGTTATCGGAGTAAGATATATAATCTAGACAAAACATAGGTGCATCTCGAACCAATTTCAATTGCACAACATATACCACTTTGTGAAGAAAAAGCAATGTTTAAGCATCCCAATTCTCCACTCCATATTGCTTGTACTATTAAATCTTAATAATGGAAAGCTTTTCCTCATTTGTAGTTCAGTATCTGCCATTCATTCCAAACCTTGAAGGCATCAAGTCCATTTAGAGACAAAGAGTAGTTTTCAACTAAAGAATATGCTTCAAACCCCACCACCACAAACATAGATATCAAGAATCGAAACTTTTCAAAAACATAAGAGATCGTCTCACGGTAAGACAAACTCAAAAAAGAATTCTATAAGCAAAAAGTTTCTATTATTGAGCTATTTAATCCAAGTATAGGCAAGTCTCAAGGTGAGACTGCTCAAAAATTTGTGTATTTTTGTTTTACGATTTTTTATCATTCGGGACCCTAAAAACAAGTGAATAATCTAAATCAAAAGTGATATTTGCTGAATATTAAAAATATCTTGATCTTGATGATCTTGTGTGATGAGACACATTAAATTCATAACATGATTCATTTAAGGACAACATCCAAAGAACATAGCCCAAGAAAATCCAACTTTTCTTTACATTTATGCTATTTAGCTTACTTTTGAGTCTATGACCACATCCCATATGTCATAGATTTAATCAATAATTGCTTAAGGCACCAAGGGTAATAAATGATTCTCAATAGTTCCTTGGCTTTTTGATGGTCTTAATGTTTCTAATGTTACATCTATAGAAATGTTGAAAGTCTCAAATGGATGAATTATATACTCCCTCCGGTCCAGTTTACTAGTCCCATTTGACTGGGCACGGATTTTAAGATAGTAGTGGGGTCCATGTAAAAAGTGGTAGTTGGGTATTTTAATTGATTAAATTAATTGTAAAGGTGGTAGTTGGGTATTGGGAATTGGAAAAGTGGGGGTATTTAGGTAAAAAAAAAGGATATCCAAAAAAAGGAAATGGGACAAGTAAAGAGGAATTGCCAAAAAAGAAATGGGACTAGTAAACTGGACCGGAGGGAGTATAAAACATTGCACATTTCTCTTGGCTAAACAAAAGTATTTGATGAATTTGCCCTTCTTCAATATAAGTTTTGTCAACAAGGCACTTCAAGGGATATGATAAGCCCAACAAATTGAGAAAAAGAACACATCAAATAAAGCACCAAACAAAAAAAAGCATATTGATCACTAGTATTTCCCAAGAGATCAGTGCTGATCAATTAATATAGGTGCTGAAAATCGAACATCTAATTCCATCGCGAGACAGAATGGGGATTCTCCGAACAACTAGTATACTTGGAGTAATACATCAACTAATAATCTTATTACCACAAGCACAACAAAGGGAGCTACAAGTCTACAAATAGTATACATATATCAGCTTCTATAATCTCCTCTAATGTTGGTTATTGTTTGTTAATCATCAATTTGTTAAAGAAAGACCCCACATAAACAAACCAACAATTTATGATTATCCTTAAACATTTCCCATCATATACTTAAACAAATTACTAAAACATCTCTAATCTTGTCTAAATTACATAATCACACCCCTCAGTTATATAAGAAGTATGATCCATAGTAAAACTAGGTATCTTATCATGTGTAATTGGGTTTTCTTTACCTCCAATAAGTCTTGCAGGGTTCCCTACAGCAGTAGTTCTTGGTGGGACCTCTTTCAAAACCACAGAACCAGAGCCAATTTTTGCACCATCACCTATTTTAACATTCCCTAATACACAAGTTCCTGCACCAATTAGTACCCCATCACCAATTTTTGGGTGCCTATCCCCACAAGTTTTTCCAGTACCACCCAATGTTACATTATGCAAAATTGAAACATTATTACCAATTACAGCAGTTTCTCCAATCACAATCCCAGTAGCATGATCAAACAATATCCCACTTCCAATTTTTGCACCTGGATGAATATCAGCAGAAAATACCTCAGAAACCCTATTTTGAACCATTAAAGCTAGAATCTTTCTTCCTTGTGACCATAATTTATGGGCAATTCTATGAGATTGACATGCTAAAAACCCTTTAAAATTCAGAAAACAGTGAACATAACTAATACAAGCTGGGTCCCTTTCTCTGACTGCCCTTAAATCTTCCATGACATCCTTTATAATTTCTTTGTTTTCAATAAGAACATCAAGAAATATATCAAAAAGGGTGTTTGAATTTAAACTTGGAAAGCATAATTTGGCTGATAAATGATTGGCTAAAGCAGTTTCCAAACATTTATGAGAAAGGATTGAATTGTAATAATAGTTTGACAAAATGGGTTCTTGCTCAACATCACTTTTGGCTTCTTCCACAATTTTTGACCATAAATCATCCTCTTTTTTTGGTTCAACATCTTGGGCAAATTCATTTAGTTTTTCATGATTTGGGCAAATTGTTGCACTAGAAACAAGATCAGAAAAGGTGGGTCTGAAATAGTCTATGTATCCATAATGATGGTGATCAGATTTAGATGTTTCTGATTCACAATTTTTGGTGGGTGTATGAACACAAGTTGCCATTTTTGAGAAAAATGAACAAAAGATAGGTTTTTTATGACTAGGGTTATTGTTGTTATTATTTGAGGAAGAGATTGAATGAGGGATGTGATATTTGTAAAATGAGTCAATGCATAGAGGTGGGTATATTGAGAGTGAAGGGTGGAAATGGTTATTATGGCTATATATAAAGCCAAAAACTTTACAAGATTTTAAGTTTTTTTGGGATGAAGTTAAGAAATTGGAGTAAAGTAGTAGTAGGCTCATTGTGATTTTGCCACTCCTCTTAATAATAATAATAATAATAATAATATAACAATAATAAAAAAAATATTTTTAGGTTTCTAAGATACTCTAAAAGTAAGCTTTGGAAGAGGTTTTTTTTGTTGGTGCAATTGTGCTAATGGTGCAAGGCAAGGGCATCTAAATAAAGGGTTTTTGTGCTTGTTGTAGTCAAAAAAGGGTCATTGGATAGGTGATACTTGTTGAAACCTTTTGTTGAGGAGATAGTCTAGAAATTGTCTTGAGCTTCAAACTTAGTTAATGGTATGGTAAGTCTAAGGAAGTGTCTTGAATTTTAAACTCATGTTTGACTTATATTATGTTAATTTTGGTACTATTTAACGGTTTATTCTCAGGCTAATCGAATATATATTTAGTCGAATATTTTAAAATTAGAGTTATTTATTGCCTTATGGCACTAGACTTGAGACTTTGAGAACACAAACAATCACTTATTTTGTATTACAAAATTTCTTCATCTTATTCATTTGCTATATTATTTATTAATTATTTTTGTTGTTTTAGTAAGTGTTCACAATTTCTTACTAAATTCAAAAGCAAACTCTTTTATCGGTTTTGTTTTTGTCCTTTTTCTCTTGATTATTTGATGAAATTTATAAAAGTAATTAAATTATAACAATGAGAATCAAATGATTGCAATCTCTACATTTAAAAAAAAAATAAAAAGTCAAAGTTGCAAATCCAGATTGTCTCTATTGTATCATCCCTAAAAATCCGAAAGTATTAGGGTTTGAGTATAATTTTTAAGACCCAACATATTTAGGTCCAAAAAATTAAAAGGGGTTGACCTTTTTAAATAGTATATACAATTATTGAAAAAACTATCCAACGTAAATGATAATCGTGAGAAATGAAATTTAATTAAAGATAAAATTTATTTCATATTTGACATCTTTTAAAGAAAATTTCTATAAAAATATTTGAACTTGGAAATTTCCTAGACTAGGAAGGAGCATATAAAGATGAACCAAAAAAATAGAACTAAAACCATAATGGTATTATCTTATTTACTTTCTATCTACATAGAAAAAAAAAAAAGAGAGAATCAAACAAATGAAATTCCCATTTTATGCCCTTCCATATCTTTCTCTCTCCTCAGCTGAACTACACCTACATGAGAAAAAAAATCCTCCATTTCTGTAACTTACATCACTTCACCATTTCCATGGCTTACCTAAACCCCATGAAATTTTCCTCCATTTACCTTTTTTGTGCTCTTTTCCCCTCTATTTTCCTTCTCTCTTACTCATCAACATCCAAATTATGATTTGCAACAAAAAAAAAAAATTACATTTTTAACTCCTTTTGTCCCTTTTTTTCCCTTGAGACTTTACAACTTTGATTGCACCATTTAGAACTTCTAATGTTTCAATTTTTCCATCATAATTTCTGAAAGTAAGAGTGCCCATTTCTTTGATTTGATGATTTGGTGTAGAAGTGATGTCAAAATCAAGTCTTTAAAATTTGGGGGGATTTTCACTTTGTGCCCACCTCAAATTCTTCTGATCTGGTTGTAATACTCTTGATCTCTTAGCTTTTGTAGAACCTTTATGAATTTGAGAGCATTTACCCTTGGTTTTATTTTAGTATTTATTTATTTTCAGCTGGGATTTTATGATGGTTTTTAGGGTTTAGCAAGCATAGGTTCTCGTATTATTTGAGGGTTTTCCCCCATTTTTTACATCTTGTTGTATTATCTTAGCTTACTGGAAGATTAATTGAATTGGGGAGAAGGTAGAATGTTGTAATTTTCTGCCCTTGTAGAGGTTCTGTTGAAAGGACTTGGTATTGAAATTAGTGGTTTTTAGGAAATCTGATTCTTATTGTGATTTATCTGGAAAAATGGGGGAAAATAGTGCATCATTTGTGGAATGGAAGGAAGAATTTGTGTCTCGAGAACGAGGCAAGCGAATAGTTCATTATATATTGAAGGATACTTGTGGGAATTCTATACTCGCTGTAGTTGGCACTGAAAGGAGTCTTAGGCACATGGTTTATGTTGTTGCTGAGGAGTTTTTGAACTGTTCTGACTCTGATAATCCTATCCAAGCTGGGTTTAAATGGAGATCAAGAAGGGAGGTTGTCGATTGGCTTACGTCGCTGCTGGCCAAGCAGCAACAAGCAGGTGATCCACTAGTGCTAGTGTCTTTAACTTGTGTTTTGGATATATTGGAGTTCTTATATGTCTTGTTGCGGTAGTTTCTAGTAGAAATTGTTGATGTTAGTTAATGTTAAAAAATTAGAAGTACAACTTGTTGATGCAAATTTATGTTTGAAAAGTTAGAACTTAAAATTACAACTTGTTGATGTCAGTGAGGATGATATTTGTTACTAAGGTCAATCGGAAACAATCTCTTTGTTATTCCTTACTAGATAAGGTTGTGTGCATCCACCTTTCCAAACCCCGTGTACTTAGGAGCCACTCATGGTATTGCCAGTATTGGGTTGATGAAATGTAACTTGTGTATGTCGATTAGAGTTTGATGATTAGAAGGTTTTGTAGTAATGTTTCCAAACTTGATGTGAGTCGATCATATTTGGGGTGAGAGATAATGGGCAATGTCTAAATTATTACTGTTCTTTCAATGTGAATGTGATTCATGGCATTTCTTATATACTCTAGTGGTGTATTAGAGATTTGACTGTGTTGTATCTTGATGTTTTTTTTCCTATTTCTCTTTAGGTAATGGTCGTTTTTTTGTTAGATTCTCCTTTTCCTATCGTATGTTTGTTGTCAAACGCAACAGTTTACTTCTGTTAATAATGCTTTGCTAACTTTTTGTTTTAATCTGTGAGGTGATCGTTTTTACCTATCTTTAAAATTTTCGGTGACTTGATTTATATAAAATTTAGCTGAAGTTTGCACTTGGATGATTCATGTATAACTATCTTATTTTATGAGCGTATGAGAAGATTAAAGAATCGTATCTTCCTCTGAGCTAAAGGATGAACCTGACCTGAATTTCCATTAGACTTCTTTAACTCATTCTTTAGGAACAGCCGAACAGGACTATAGATGGTTATCGCTTGAAGCTGCATTTTAGCTATTTAAGAGGCTAATTTTAGTGTTTTGTGATCTGAACTTAGTATCTCCAGCGAAGGATAAGTGGAATATGGAAGTATTTATCTATCTTTTCGTGACATTAATGTATGGCATGGTCTTTTTATGCGTGATCCGTGAGTGTAGTTCTTCAATTCATTATGTTACATGGCCATGATGCACATTCTATAATGTTTTTCTTAGCTATTCTGTGATATCCTCGATTTTAACCTTTTGTTATTGTCGAAAATGGATATGGAACACATGCTTACGTTCTTGTATTGCTGATCATGACAGATTCTCCGAGCGGTGATTCAACCCAATCTTTGGGATCTGCCGAGTTAAGCAATCAATACTTTTCTGTTGATAAAATGGTAAGTTTTAAGGCCCATCAACTCTGGCTTATAAACACCCATTTACTGACCCAAACTTGTCATGTGTCTTGATTTATGTACTTATCAAGGTGTTTCATGTATTTTGAATTATGTCAGAATCATCAGGTGAGAAATTTGAAGCAGTCCTGCTCAGATATTGTGTGGTTAGGTGCTGCATGGAATTGTGGAAAGCAGCTAAAGCACTTCCCAGCATTTTGTAGGAATGGTACCACAATAGCAGTAAGTACTTAACTTCAGCTGTAAATAGTATTAAATTTATCATGATATTTAAATTCTTAAAAGGTAATTTGCTCCTCAAAGACAATTCCATTGACTTAAATTCTGGAAACTCGTATTGAAAGATTCTCTCGAGGATTAGCTATATCAACATTTATTTTGTTAAGGGTTATGAAGCGGAATGGCATAGCTCTTGTACGCATCACATCACCATTACGTTACCGCAATCGCGACCATTTCCGCATTTTTACACTGCTTGTACCCAACTACCCATCAACACAATTTGTTCATGCCAATGTACTCTTCACACAATACACGCATTTTGAGCCTTGAGTGCGACACTGAGTGATACTTGTGACATACCTTAAAAAGAATCACACAGTCATTAACAGAAAAGTAATAGTCTAAAGTTCTAATGTAGGTTTATGTGAAGAGTAAGCATATATTCACAACTTATTACTCAGGATTACCTTACTACATTTGTTGACAAACCTGAGGAATCCTTAATTATTTTAGTGTGATGATAAGTTAATATGAAGATTGCACTTTTGGCATCTTAATGGCTTTAGTACATGATACGGATTAGGTTTGTGAATGAGAATGCTGAATTGTTCGTTAATAGGAACATGTGAATAATCATTTGATGGTTCCTCGTTGCTCCTCAGGTTCAATCATTTGTGTTTGTGATGGCGAAAGAGGGAAACCGGTATGTTGCTTATCTAGAGGATATGTATGAAGACAAAAAAGGGATGAAGAAAGTAAAAGTAAGATGGTTTCATCACAGTCAGGAAGTGAAGGGTGTAGTTCGTTTGCGGAATGCTCATCCAAAGGAAGTTTATATTACACCTTACACACAGGTGATAAGTGTCGAATGTGTGGATGGTCCAGCTATAGTGTTAACCCGTGAACATTTTGAGAAATGCTTAGAAGGTTTTCCTGATGGTTTGTTGGGAAAGCTACATCTTTGTTGTCGTCAGTTCAGGAGTAATAAAATTAAACCATTTGATTTAAGGAAATTGCGGGGTTATTGTAACCAGCCTGTTATATCTTGTTTAGAATCTGATACTTTTCTAAATTCTGACTCTGTTTTCCGAGGGGTGATTGGGAATAGAGTTAAGATGTCTGGGTCAGATGATAGTGCAGCAAACGGGACTAAGAGAAAAAGGAATAATGGAAACAAAGAAAGCTTTTTGACTTATTATAATGGCGTGGAAGGCAATGACAGGAAGAAATTTGGTTGGGCACCATTTTCTAAGAGTGGGAACTCTGATAACTGCGATAACAAGCTCTTTTCTTTCAGAAATGGGGAATCCCATCGTTCACACATCCAACATTTTAAGGTAGATGACAAGATAGAGCTCCTGTGTCAGGACAGTGGCATCCGAGGCTGTTGGTTTAGATGTACAGTCTTGGAAATATCTCGAAAACAGATGAAACTTCAATATAGGGATCTGGAGGATCAAGATGGTCAAGGAAACCTTGAGGTACTGAGTTAATATAATTCCATTTAATACATGATTTGCTGCTTAGTTAATGTGCCGGAGCTATTATGATAGTGATCTAAAAAGCTTCATTGTTTTGGTAAAAATGTAATTCTGTGCTGGAAATATTTGCTGTTTTGTGCCGATTTGTATGGATTTTCTTATTAATTGGAAATCTTAGCTAATATCTTTTGACTTTCGAGAATCAAATGTTTCAAGTTGCGAATTTGCTCCAGTGTTTTCTGTTTACTTTCTGCTTACTGAGAAATTAACTTTGCTTGAGAGTAGAGATAAATGCTGATCCTTTTCAATTCCGTCCAAGTGCAATCTCTGTGTAATGTGTACTTTTGGTTTATTGTGTCGTGTAAGGATACATCGGTTGCTGATATATGCTTGATAAATTCCAGGAATGGGTTCCTGCATTTAGATTGGCTGCTCCAGATAAGCTTGGCATGAGATGTCCTGGAAGACCTACGATCAGGCCATGCCCTGTTGTCAATGATTCTGTGGAGATTGAATTTGAGGTTGGAGCTCCTGTGGATGCATGGTGGAGTGATGGTTGGTGGGAAGGTGTTGTAACTGCAGTAAAAAGTCGTGGAGATGATAATCTACAAGTTTATGCTCCAGGTACTCGCTGACTCTTTCCCGTCTTTTTAGCCTAGAAGTTTCTTAGATATTCTTATACTTCTGTTTGTTTTGGAAAGTTTTTTTCTAATTAAATATTCTTTATATCAGGAGAGAATAAGTTCTTAGATGTACCTAGAAAAGATTTACGTATTTCTCGTGATTGGTTGGATGGAAAATGGGTGGAGGTTAAGGCAAACCCTAATGTACTTTTGACTATCAACAACACCGACAATAAACAACCTTTACTCTCAACACCCGGGAAGAATGATGCCGCCGATGGTTCTGCCCCCAAAATTAAACTCAATGAAAACGAGGATAAAACAGTAAATTTGCCTGCTCCAACCCCTTCTATTGGCCATCCGGAACAAGTTTCCTCTTCCGACAAAGCCAATCAAGACGATGATCATCATGCGAATGAAAAAAGTACCGATGTAAATGTTGACGATGAGGGTGGTAATGGTGATGATCATAATGTCGGGAATGATAAAGATAATGAGTTTAAGGAGGGTGAATCAGATAGTCTCAAATTAGTGGAAACTGCTGCACAGGCTGTTGAAGCTATGGAACTCGTTGATGCATAGTAACCATTCTAATCAATGTTCCTGTGCTATTGTACAAACTAGTGTAGATGTACCGTAAAGAGAGCGATGTGATGTTGACTGTTGAGTGGCATTTGATCCCGAAATGAAGATCACACCTTAGATGTACAGCAATTAGGTGAGTCTTCCAAATTGGTTTTCCTTGATAAATGTCTAGGAAACGCCTGTGATCAAATTCCGGTGGTTAGATTTTATTTTAAGAGAATTAGATCTTGCTTATATTTCCTGTTGTAACATCCATGTGAACTTTTGTACTTCCTGATCTCAGAATCCGAGGTGAACGAACATCACCTGCCGCATTGTGTTTGTACTTCGTCGATTACTTAAGAATGTGAGAGTTCTTTTAGAAACTATTTGTACAACAATGTCTTTGAAGTTTAGTAGAAACAGACTAGTTATTTGGAAAAAAAGTTGCATTTTTACTAGAATATTGTAAGTTTCGCTATAAAAGAGCCTCGTTTTTCTTTACATTTGACAATTTTCATAACATTACGGCTTTGGCGTCGTTGTGCAAAGTGTATGTTTATCTATATGCTTTGTATTGTGAAGTACATGTTTACATTTTGATTAACCAAAAGAAAGTGACTAATCCTACAGAGTTTAATCTAGTTTTTGAAGTTATAACCGCAGCCATTTATTGCCATCTATGAACTCCATATCAAGAAACGGTCTGGCATCCTCGACGTTGAAAGACTTTGCCCATGGTACTCGCCTCGTTGTGTTTGCTCCATCTCCTTTGCACTGGAATTCACCGAACACTGCAGTCCTGAAACACAACCCATAAACCAATCTTGTTGCTCATCAATAGTTTTTGATGATATATTTATATATTTTCATGAAATTTATACATACTTTTGCTTTACTGGGTCACCCCAGTCACTCCATCCTTCTGGTGCTATAATATCTTCAATGTCACAGTATGAATATATAGCTCTCGAGTATGGCCCCCAAGCTCTCCCGAGATAGATCATACCACTCCCGTTGATCGTACAATTTAAGAACGAAAACCCTGTATTTTCTTCAGGCGAATTCCGATGGTGTGCTGCAATTGCTCCAGATCGGTTGGCTATCGAATGAAGAACTGAATTCTGTAGTGAGATCGATGTCTCAGTATAAGAATTGGGCAATATAGGGGTGAAAAATGAAAAGTTAATTAATGGGGTAACCTGATATAAAGATCTTGCATTGCCAAAAATGAAATCAACTGATCCTTGAATAAGGCATTGGTAGAAATAGTGTGATCCTGACTCATCCAAGAGAGTATCTTGGGAACCAAGTATATTTACTTTGTAAAAAACTGCTCTTTCTGCTGATACTCTCAGTGCTACTGCTTGCATTCCAAATCCACCTGGTATTGCTACTACTGTATTCTGCAAATTAATAAAATCCTTCTCAAAATAAAATAAAAATAACCAAAGTTGTTCATTAGATTGTGGGGGATGAAGGAATACCTCAAAAGTAATGTCAGATGCACAGAAATAGTTAGAGTAAATGGTGATAGTAGCTGAACCAAAAGTCCCAAGCTCAACACCATTGCTATTTCTATCAGAAGCTTTACTGTTCCAAGTAATTACTGTGTTTGATGTTTGATTTTTGACCCCAATGAACGAAATGTATGGCTTGGAGCTTGGTACAACTACCCTTTCCCTGCACATTCCACAAAACCCATACTCAATACTCAAAACCATACTTCGATTCACCATCGAGAATATAACTTCACATAAATAATAAAATATACATGATTTATAAATCATTTTATGTGTCTATTATAATTCAAAATCAAAAGGCTATAAAATTTTGATTTTACGGAGATCATCAGACAAAACTTATTTATATGATCAATCACATAGCAACGTTAGTTTTGTAGTTATATTACACGTAAGATTTGTTTGGTTTTTGAATTTATATAGTAGTAATAGAATGAATTTAAGTGTTATTTTTTATGACATTTGTCGTTATTTATATGAAGCATGTCGTAATTTTTATTGCAACATGAGAGTAAATTTCGTGAAAAAAAAGTAACGTAAAGTTTGATCAAACAGCAAACACAAGAATTTTTTTAGCTAAATAAGCTTAAATTTTCATATAATTCTCATCATTTATATACCTATAATTAAACAACCCATATTTCATGGGAGATACAAGTTTGTAAAATCTAAACAGATAAAAAAAAGGCGGGAAAAACTAAACACTAAAAAGAAAATCTAAAAAAATTCAATGTAACTGTAAAATGGTAAAAACTACAAACCCACGTAGCTCCAGAATTACGACTCAAACCACCAGAATTGCAACTCAGTAACCGCAGAAAATTTACAGGAAAACAGAACTGCACAAAATAATTCAATGAAAAACCCCCAAAAAATAATGTCTAATAAGAACAAATTAAGACAAGTACCTGTAAATTCCAGGAAGAATAACAATTTTAACTCTCCGAGAATTACCATAAGGCACCATGTCAACTGCACCTTGAACTGTTACAGAATCCCCTGTTTTTCCAGTTTTATCAACCACAATTATTCCACTATTATTCCAATTTCCCTTCCCTCTAATCTCATTTTTGGACTCTAAATCTCTAAAATCATCTATTTTAATATCATCCCATGTTATGAAATTGTAATTTTTTGTATAATTTTGACAAAATCCTAACTCTACCAAAACACTCAAAAAACAGAGCATCTGTATATTTCTTAGCAACATAGCTCAATTTGGGATTGTGGGTACCTAAATTTATGTGGGTAATTGGTAAAAATGGAGGATTAGATGAAATATGAAGTGGGTATTGATGGTTTTGATGAGAATGTGAAAGAGGTGAGAGGAATAAATACTTGGAGCGTCAACTTATGTGACACTTGAGTGGTAAATTAATATTAATTTTGGTGGGTTTTATGAGAAAGAATTGGTAAAATTTGTTTGAATTACTTCTAATCTTGCTGGGTTTTGAGATTTATTTTGTGGGCTAATTTTTGTATATATAAATGAAAATGGTTGTCACAAAAAGTGTGTTAAAAGTGATGAAATGAGAATCGGTTTTTTCTCAATTAGAGCAATCTAGATGTTATCGAGTTTGATTTTCAACTAGCTCTCCTCTTTTCGAACCGGCTTAAAATAAAAAATTGATAATTGAAATGAAATCTAAAATTATTTAGGGGTAAAAAAGATTTACATATATATATAAACTAAAATATTGATGTATAATGGAGGAGTTGAGAATTTTGGGTTAATAATGTAAGAAGAGGGAAACTAAAAATTTAGTGAAAAAGATGAGTAGTTAAGAAAGTAAGGAGGTGAGACTTGAGAGCCAAGAAAACGGTTTAAGTTCTTAAAAATTTGATTAATGGTAACTTAATTTGTTATTAATGTTAATTATCAAAGTGAGTGAATCTTTTTGCTTGCTATACATATTGGTTCATTTATAGAAGTATTAGGGTAGTTATTGAAGCTTAAAGGTGTTTAAGAATTAGGATTATAGATTTGTGTAATACTAATAATTTTATTGTTTTAGTCATATGACAAGAGCCTTTTACTATAATAGGTGGACAAAGAGTCATGGGAAAAATGAAAATTTTATTTGAGAAAGAATTATGCCGTTGGACTTGCCCTCTTACATGGGGTTATTTTGGTATCCTAAAATCAATCATCAATGTTACTATAAAACCACACCTTCGGGGCATTTACAACCTAGATAGATTCTTATACATAAGTGTCTCTTTTCCTTATCCACAATTTTTTATTTGCACCTTATGAATTGCTATTAAAATGTTTTCTCAAACGAATGAGTAATAAGATTTTTTTCATATAGACAAATACGATAAAGAAAATATAAGTTGTTACACCAAGTAGTAGTATATAGATTAAAGAAGAGCTAAGTGACTATTAGATTTTAGATTTGATATTTAGATATACCAATTTTTTGAGTTGGAGACTTTTAGCAATTTTTTTGAATAAGAGGTTTTTGATTGGATAAATACTAAGTGAGATTATAATTTGACAAAGAAAAAGTTTTATCATAATGGAAAACAAAAGGCAATATATAGTTTATCAACAATAAATTTGCATGTTAATTGCATAAAGAAACATTAACGGCATCATGTCTGTAAAGAGATAATCTGTAAATTATAGGGATTTATATTAATTCATCGTGCTACACTTATCCATCTCAACCCTTTACTTGATATTGTTAAACGAGCATGACACTTAGGGCCAGCCCTAGGCATGGGCAAGAAGGGCCTGTGCCCAGGACCCACGAAAAAAGTAGACAATTTTTGTCTTCATATGCATTGAATTTGAGACTTTGTGTAATTAAATTTGTGCATTTAACCAAGTCAAAGCGCTGATAATGATAACTATTACCTTATTTACTAATTATTGATTTATAAGTACACGATTATGAACCAAAAAACGGATAATTAGTGCCCATAAATTATTTTTCGTCCTAAACTCCTAAATTTTTAGGGTCGGCCCTGATTTAACACTACAAGTTAAAATTTAACAAACGTGCACTTTTAAGCGGTTTATGTTCATTTGAAAATGATAATATGATGAAGATTAGATTAATAATTAACAAAAGATAAGCATTTATTTTCTTCAATTTATATAAATTTTTTTATTACTTATTCTTATTTCAACATAAAAAAATGGATTGAAACAATATAAAGAATAGTTTGTCTTGTGAGAATGTGTCACCATGAGACAAGTCAATATAATTAGCATATTTTTTAATTGATCGCTTTATAAAAATAAATACTAACTTTAACAAGTTAAATATATATAACTCTAATAGAAATAGTCTCAACATGAGACCGTGCAAAGGCCTTCCCAAAATTGGACACCAACATTAATGTGGCCCATTCACGAAATAGTTGATCCAAAAATTCTCGTATGAAAAGCTTCAGAAAATAAGAAAAAGAAAATAGCATTTGGATAACATAACCCTGTAAAAAGAACCAGGGAAGAGATAGATAGAGGGTGAGTGTGAGCTTGAGCCAAAAACAATGGCTACTTGTTCAATTTCTGCTGCATTACTATCTCCTCTTACTCTTTCCAATGCATCTTCCATGCCTACCAAACATGAATTTTCAACCCCTTCTCTTGTAAATCTCAGAAGAACCCTAAATCTCTCCCAGACCCTTACGAACAACTCGAATTTCACAGCTTTTGCTGCTCCTGAAGCTTTGGAGACTGCTCCTGAATCATTTCAGGTCGTTTTCTATTTTTTACCTTAATTTTTGTACATTTCTTTTGTTTTTCTGTGGGAAAATAGGATTTCTGTTTTTGGGTTGGGCTTACTTGTAATTGAGAAATCCAAGCTTAATTTGAGGTGGGAAATTATCAATTTTGGGGTTTTCTCTTTTTAATGAAATGGGTGTGTGAAAATTTCGGGTTTTGGATTATGAAAGAAATGAACTTGTTGATTTTGATTTACAGCTGAAGTTTATCTCTCTTTTTTCAGCTTTTTGTGAGCATTTTTAGAGTGAGTCATGCTTAATTTCTAAATACAAATGGATCAGTGATTGATTTGTTTTGGTTCGTATAGCCCATCCCTTTATTGGGATTAAGGCTTTGGCATTATTATTGTTGTTCTAGTATAAGATGAAATGGACAGATGAAAAGAAAGATGTGATGGTGTTAAGATGGAAATATCAGAAGAGGAATAGGGTTTCAAATGTGCTTATTGTATGATAAAATTGGTATTCATCTTAAAGTCATAATGTAGAATTGTAAGATGTTTATGTCTTAGATTCATAGGTGGTGATGTTTGTTCTTTTCTTATGGTTACTCTTTGTTGTTGTGTAGGATGGTTCTGAGACTTCATCACTTAGCATTGCTGCTGACTCTGATCAGGTACTAAGCCTTCTTCTCTTGAATATGCCATAGGGTTAAATTGGCTCCAACTTTCAGATGTTAGATGAACAGAAAGACTAATAGTCTTATAAATTAAGTTGTCCTTTTAATTCATTGCCTTGTGACTTCCACTAGGAGGACACTAGGGAAGAATTTCGAGATTTATAATGATATTTTGTGCATTAGAAGTACCTTGATGGCTGCTTGGTGGATACATGTTCTTGAGGTGAAATGATGAGTTCGAGTACATAGTAACTAATACATATCTATTTGAAGATGACTTTGAATTGAAGTGTCTCTCCCTGTTGAACCTTGTTGCTATTGGAGTTTGTGATAAGAATAATCTCATCATGGGGTGAAAATTGATTTGTTATAAGCAACTTTGTCATGTTCCATTGGCTGCATCTCTTATGGAGAGTCCTTTTCAACCCTTTTGTTTATAATTCTTTGGTTTTAGATTATATTGAACTATAGTTAATAGCTCATAAAATAGTGCGTTTTTTGTGAAGTTGCATATGATGTTTTCAATCAATGATCAATTGAAATTAACGTCTTTGATATTACTAGAGTAATGTTTCTGGACCCCCTAAACCTTGCTAGGCAGGAGTCACCGAGCTACTTGACATCGGGTCAATGGCATGTTCCCTGTTCAACTTCTGAAAGGTCTACAAAGACAAAGCAAATATTCTCTTATCTGTTTACAGAAGTAAAAAATTGAACAACTGTTAAAAAGAACTTAGCCTAACTCTATTGCATATTGCAAAATATTGGAATAAGGCTGTGATAGACCGTAGACTACAGTAGTCGTATGAATTATGATCATAGACTTCACACTATCTTGTTCACAAATGCATTCACTTTAAGGTTTAAAACTGTAACATAGAACTTCAACTTAGATCCATTGTAATTGTGCCTTGCAGTGAACCCGAGAAAGACTCTAGATGGCAATTGCCATGAAATATTAGTTGATGATATTTAACTGCCTTATAGCAAAATCTTTGTGTTTTCAGATGGCTCCGAAGCAGAAGATACGAATCAAGCTGAGGTCATATTGGGTTCCCTTGATAGAAGACTCATGCAAACAGATAATGGATGCTGCGAGAACAACGAATGCTAAAACCATGGGACCAGTGCCATTGCCAACAAAGAAGAGGATTTACTGTGTACTCAAGTCACCCCATGTTCACAAGGATGCCCGATTCCATTTCGAGATCCGAACTCATCAGCGCCTCATTGACATATTGTATCCAACTGCCCAGACAATTGATTCATTAATGCAGCTTGATCTCCCTGCTGGTGTTGATGTGGAAGTCAAGCTCTGAAGGTCTTTGGGTAAGAACTGTTCTTGCATCAGCCAATTAGAAAGAAATAGGACCTTTGCCCTAATATTAAATCTTAACAGCATTTAAAACTCTAATGCAGTAATGCCCTTAAATGGCTCCCCCTAGATTAGGTTGGGAACTTGGGGGATCAGATGTAATTGTAAAACTACCTTTATCCTCATCTCTCGACCCTCAAAAGATTAAAGTATCATTCAATTTGCATTCTGTTGATCATTGATTCTGCAGCGTGCTTGTTTTCAAATGATAATGGTGACCAAGATTCATTTCACAATAGTTTGTGTTTTCTGTTATGTGCAGCTCATAACTTGTGCAAAATCTGGTTAGAGATGAAAAATGCTTCAAATCTGTGCAGTCTTATATACTGTTTTCGTCGTGTACTGGACTAACATTTTCTTCTTCTTGTAGGAACTTTAAGAGTTATCAGATATCTATGGTTGCAGATGCGGCTGCAGATTCAAACACCACTCTGCAGGGCTCGGATTTAGCGTGTTAAAGTTGCATTATTTAATTTAGTTTTGTTAAGCTGTTTTTTGGCCGAAATCAAAAAATACTGTAAGCTGTATAATTTGCATATATTCATGTAAAAACTGCTAGTGCAATGAAATAGGGGAAAAGGAAGTCATTGTTGGAATGTACTTCATTTCTGATCAGTATGCAGCCGACTCGAAAGGATTAAAGTGACATTGTTACTGATGATCCATTAGCTTGCAGGCTGCAATTACAAAATTGTAAGAAAACTGCAATAAGAATTTAATTTAGCTACTTCACCAATTTTCTTCATCATTTGTAAATTGTGGTAATATTTTGAAAACAAATAAGTGTTGCAACAAATTAATGAAGCAGTGAGAAATAAGCCCAAGCACCCAAGTGAATAATGCTTTATCAATCGCTTTATTAATCTCATTTTGACTTGTGAATTGTGATTAATGTAAAAAGTCAACTCACTAGGGCGCCCAAATTAGCTGAGTTGGTGTTTTTAGGCCTTGTTTATTCTCTTATGCACATAAAGAGTGGGACGAGGAAACCCTTCATAGAAGATGGACCTCGTTTCCACGTTGATGCCAATAAGAAAAACGAGTTTCTTTGCCTTGTGTTATGATTTTTCTGGTGAATGAAAAAGTTTTTTATTTGCCAAAAAAATAAAATAATAATAATAATAATAATAATAATAATAATAATAATAATAATAATAATGATAACCCTAAAAAAAAAAGCTTTAAAAATCAGTTGGGAAAATATCTAAAAAGAGTTTGATGAAATCAGTTGGCCAAACATATGGCGCTTATTTGGTACACATAGTTTAGGTGAAAAGTGGGAAACACAAAACCGTGTACAGAAGTTTCTAGCAAATTATGTTACTCCCATGTCCCATCTTCCCTTCCATAATGTGCTCTAGCTGTCACCTAACTCTATAACCAACCATTTTCTCCTTCATAAATTTCTTTGGAGTCAAGCAACTAAGTATTATTATATTACATTTATTTTCATCAAAAAAATGTGTGCTTGATAAAAAAATCATACATAATTGTAGTAAACCGACTTATTGGTAGTATAAATAATAGGGTCTCCTATTGCCCTTACTTGGTTTAAAACATACCTCAAAAAGTCCAATAGTGTTGTAAGCATACGATACAACCTTAGAAAAAATGGCAATAGCAATGAATTGGTTTCCCCATATTCATATTGCTATGCCTCATCTCATAACACATCTTAATACCCAAAAGCCTAAAGCTGAGACTGATAAGAGAATGGAAGATTTTCGTGTGCCTTTGCATTATCCAAGGTATAAGAAGGAAGATTATGCTAACATGGAGGAATGGATGTTGGATAACTTACTAAGGCAATATGGGCTTGATGTTCATGTCAAGGGTAGTCTCGATGACAAGCGAAAGTATGCTATGGGAGCCTTTTTGTGGCCCGATCAACTTTAATTTTTGTGCTTTAGTTGCTTGTATTTGAGGGAGTACACCATAATTTTATTTGATCATTCATAAGCAAAAATATATTAACAATATATTTAGATGAACATAGTTTGAATTCTTTATGTTCTTAAGTTGTAATTTAGTATGTAGTTGTATTTTTAGTATGTAGTTGTACTTTGTATTTTTTATTAGTATCTTCTTTTAGAATTCAAATTATGTATTTAGATGAACGTAGTTTGAATTATGTATGTTCTATTAATGATTAATAAAAATGTATTTTTTAATAAATTTTTACATCCGACAAACTGATGTGAAGTACATTGCTTTTATATAATAAAATTTTACATCCTAAGACCTTTTAAACTATAACTAATTATTAATTTAGGGCATTATACAATTAGATATTTTGTACACCTTCAGATTCACCCATAAAGCTAATAGCATAAGGCAATTGTCCATTTTGATCACAGTTCCGTAATATCTACGCAAAACCATATCTTGGTATAAGCAATAAGCAAATGATTGGTTTGTACTTCATATCAAAAAGCATTAGACAAAATGGTCAAAAAAACTTCATAACAATGCCCTTGATTGCACATAACATCAATGAAAACGTAAGCAAGCAAATAATGGCACATTTGCCTAGTTTGTTTGTAAAGAACATACTCCATTTAGCAAGTACCAAATATAGGGCCAAGATATGATCATCAAATATACGCAACCTAACACAACACCCATAAATTGCAATTTGACAATGCGAATGTGCAATGTGTTCAACTCTAATTTCTGGTACAAATGGTACAATTCCACCCTTATTAAAGATCCACTCAACAATAGCACTACCAATTTGCAACTTTTTTGTTTATTATGAGTAAATTTCTTATAGCCGGTAGCATATGGTCTATAAAAATTAATTAATGACACAAAAAACTCTTAAAAGTCAATAACACCTATAAGCTATAAAGTACTCCTACTACTGAAATGGTGTCAAATTAAGAATTTGACGAAATTACGTATGAGTTGATGTTATTAATATCAGCTGGTTTTGTAGGGACGAGCCCATATAATTAGTTTATTTATTTAATTGATTAGTTTAACATTATAAGTGATCATTTTAAGATTATAAGTAATCACGCTATGATCATAAAGAATAATTATTTTAATATAGTAAGTGATCACTTTAACGTTATAAGTTATCACTTTAAGATCGAAAGTGTACATTGGGCCAGCCCAATAAAAATGGTCTCACCGTGCACAATCTCATTTAAGAATTAGTGTATTAATTTGCTTATATTTTATCAACAATGTATGACTTTTTCTACAGCATTCAATATACAAATAAGTATAGCTAACGATGGTATACATCCAACATCAAAATCAAAGGCCACAATAAAATATTCAAGGGACTTGAAAAATCAAATGATTTTGGCTGTTCTGAACTTAATTTAATGAAAAAACAACAATTATAATTCACAAGTGTCAATAATAACCCCAAGAAGCAGTTTTTAATAATGCAATGATCTATCTTCCTGGCACCCTTAAATTTTAATTAATATACATTTTATTTATTATTATATTTCTTAAAACTCAACTTAAGAATTAATATCAGGAAACCGTTTTCACCCATTTTCATATTAAAGACAACATTAGCATTGATTGATTGATTATTGATGCGTATAAGTAATCTACCTTAGCCCATTATAAATATGGGATATTACTTCACTTAATTCCCTATATACTAGTACTAAATTTAAGCTCTGAAAGTCTTTCCCCTCAAGTTCCTTTTTCCTATCTCAAATGGCCTTGAAATGGATCTTTAATTCAGCTTTCAGTCTCACACTTGTACACTCATATGATCAGAAAGCCGAAACTAAACAGAAAGTTGATTTTCAGGCTAAAAAGAACGGTGCTAACAGCTTCCGTATGCCTCTTCACTATCCTCTATACAAGAAGGCGGATTATGAGGAAATGGAGGAATGGAAAGTGGATAATCTGCTGAAGCAGTACGGACTCGATCTTCATGTCAAGGGTAGCCTTGATGAGAAGAGGAAGTTTGCTATGGGAGCGTTCCTGTGGCCCGACCAGTTCTGAGTTAATTAAAATTGCCTATAAAAATAAGCATTAGAATCGCCTAGTTCATTGGCACTATAATAATACAAGAGAAGCTTATGTTGAGGAATGTCAAATTTTCTATAACTTATACTATCATAAGGAATACATTCACACTTGGTCTTGGTAAGTGAAGTTGGTGAAACAAGGAGGGGGAGTTAAGTATGTTTTAGCTAGTACAATACAAACGGGTTGAGTCCGGTTCTTCTGTTTGCCTATATTAAATAGAACATCAAATATTTTATTGTAGTGTAATATCAGTAGTCTTATGTGCTATCTGCAGACTCAATTGCTATAGGATCTGCTTATTTGATCAAAACAACAATCACACATTCACATCCTGACCTCGTACCCGTCCCCTTCCCCTCTTCACACCAAGCAGAAAAAAAATAAATCCAATTATTAAGAAGTCCATGGCCAAGCCTCATGCAGGATAATCTTTATAAAACTCAAATAATCAAACCATATCATCCGAAAGACACGTCATATATGCCATAAGTTATACAAAGATCCCTCAATAATACTTGACTACTCGTACTGCCAAACCCCAAATCACAATATAATGATAAAACTAATAATTTTAGCTAAGATCCCGAACATTATTAATTAAAGTAGCACATCTGAATTGTGATGATATTTCCACATGGGTGATTAATAAGAACAAGGAATGTTGTATTAGTAGTGAGTACTATGTTTAATGGCCTAACAAAAAGTGAAGTTAAAGGATTCTTAAGTAAAGCAGTTTCCCTTTTAGGTTTTTTCTAATTTGATGATGTTATTGGACATTCTACTCAAAGTAATACATTAAGGAGCATAGTGCAAAATCTCGGATATGGTCAGGGTTGTGGTAAAAGTCGTGAAATCACTTTTGCAGTCAATGTGAGTGCTTTTGTGGTTATTAGAGTAGGCGGAGAATGAATAGCAGAAACTATCACATGGAGTTACAATGATAGGCTTAGTGATCAATGGTGAGGAATGGAAAACTACAAAAGGAAATTCTTGTGTGGGCTCAAAGATTCTGCAGAATTTCAACTCCAAAAGTCCAAAAGCATTTGATACTCCACTTGTTTAGTTTCTTATCCTCTCAATTCCCCCCAAAAATAAAAACAAAAATAACCCACTAACACAGTGGTGTGCTTTAAAAAATGAAGATTAAAGCAGTATATTCTCCACAAAATGACTGGTTCCTTACACTGATTGGGCACTTGGGTTATTCCGTTATTCCTGCTTTTTGGTGCTAGATCCAGATTCGTGCCGTATACTTGTTGAAGCATGGTGACTGATGAGCTAATAAATCCTTCTATCGCGTTCACTTTTCTGTGTAAAATTTTGTTGACTTCATCATTATCTTATGAAAATATAGTGTCTCAATTTAAAGAAGATAGTTGAACTTAAACACAAATTTTATACTAATATATAAACAAAAGCATAGTGTGAAATATCACCAACATCACCTCATTGCATCGCATTACAAAGAATTTAAAGGTTATCGTAGACAATCATAAACTATGAGTGTACGATACTAAATCACTACATTTTCTATTTCATTTGTCTCTATCAATTCTATTTGGCTTGTCCCAATCAATTTGTTGCATATTCGTATTCCACACATTCTTTGCCTCTTTTAATATCATCCACACAATTCAAACTTTATGTTTTACTCTCTAACCAAAAAATCATTTCCCTTCAAAACCCAAATTTGCTATAATATAACAAATTCACTATGACAGAGTAGTATTAATAAATTAATAATCTATGTTAGCTAACCAATTTACTTCTTACAAGAGATTACGGATATATTATATAATAAAAATCTATTTAGAAAACCATTTGCAAATAAAATCTTCCTAAAACTGTGCACCAGTGAATATATAGAATTAAATTTTCAATTTTCCACCCCAGAATTTCACGGCATAATTAAGAGTAGAGAATACTACGCTAATGGTCATTCATGGTTTATAATAACACTTTTGCAAGGTAGTGATAGCTTATAACACTGACAACTTTCATATTTTTTTTTAAATATTAACATTACATAAGAAAAGGAGATGTAGTAAAGGTTAATTTCAATCAACCAGATAGTGGTATTATTTGGGGAGAATACACAATTATAGGTGCAATCAACCAAAGCTTAGCAAGAATAGTTTACCATAGTTTATGATAGAGTTACAAGACTTGTAGCTTTTTAAGTTTGGATGGTAAATTATAATGGACTATTAAATACATCATATGTCCTGTGAATTTATGTCAAATGTATATGGTGTTTGCTAATACAGATCATTTAGAATCATTTTTTTTACATTTTCAAGAATATAATTTTATATACATTCAAATGCTTAAATAAATGACACTTAATAACATTAAAATATTAAAATCATATTTATATATACTTTTTAACGTTACGGCTTTAAAGTATGCCAAGTATATACATATTGATAAGTGGACATTGGAAGAAAATACCATGAAACACAGCATGTGCAAGAGGCCTACAAAGAGATGATTTAGTGGATAAGAATGTAAGGAGAGGATATTTACAAATTAAATTTGACTAGCTTATGAAGAACAATATTTTGCCAATTGCCAGGGGCTAAGAGAAAGCTAGATCTATGATCATCATCATTAAAAAAATACATGAAATTCGTGCTTGCATTATTATATGATGTTTATAATATATAGTAATTGATTTTTGAGATATGTTGTGGACCCAACGGCCAGTAATCAACACTTCAAACAATATGCACATCGTAACCAACTAAAGACAAATTGATTAGGGGTTGTCAATTTGTTGTGTTTTACAATTAGTAAGTGTGGTTGCAAAACAATTCCTTAGAAATGCATTACATCAACATGTTTATGCATCATAAAGAATCCAACAAGAAGCCAAGAAATAAGTCAATATGTTACAAATTACCAGTATTTGGCAAAATATTTGGACGTTTACTAGTTACTACAAATAATACATCAAGGATTACTGCTATTAACTATCCATTATGTCCAACTATAGCAAACTGGCATTCATATAAGGTATTGATTATATTTTCCCCCTTCCTGAATTAAAATTTAAACCATCCTTTTTCCTACCACTAACTCGACAAATCTCTTATTGGCTTGGTGAAGTTTATATTTGTTTAAAGAGCCACAAATTCAAAACAAGTTTTACAGATGTTGTCAAAAAAAAGAAAAAACTAATATATATAGGTAGGATTTGATCCTAAGGTAGGGTTCATGGGCACAATCACTAACTTAATTTTACCAACATGTCTAGTCGAACACTAATAATGTTAAAACTTTAATCTCAACATATGTGATTGATTATATCAACCAACACAAATCAACATAAGAGACTATTGGTAACAAAGATTGACAGATTCTGTTATGTTTGGTCCAATCTACCACATTTATTCGCTCCCCTCATTTCTTATGTATTATCATAAGCTTATGTAAATCTCAATAATTCAATTCATAAGTGTAAGGTATTAACCATAGTATAAAAATACCGAGTAAATATGAAAATCTTAATGATACGACCGATACAATATGATGCAGCCTTATTTTTCACTATAATATCAACTATGCAAAAACATTAAAGTACGCTAAAGTATTACTTGGATTTTAGCTCCAAAATTTCTAAGTGAAATTAAAAAAAGGGAAATTAATTCATCAAAGAATAGCATCTACGCGTATCTTTTCCTGAAAGGCAACTAAATATCCCTTGTCTTTTGGATGTTGGCAAAGCCTAGTAAGTTGACATGAAGAGAGGGCATAATTAGAGAGAAAGAAAGATCATAAATCAAAATAACTTAATATCAAAAAGGCTCAAAATAAGGGCATCAATTTCTAAATCAATTTCTCCTCACAGAATTTCTCTGTCTCATGAATCTTGGTCCAAAATAAATGCCCAACTTCAATCCTGTACCCTGAAAGCAACTCCACCTTACGGATAGTAAGCATGAAGGTAACTCTTTACAACAAGCCTAACGACAACTATGCATCTGTGTTACACATACTCTAGAAAGCATGTCCAATACGAGTATGAGTCTAAGTATCAAACTGATCGGTTTTAATATAGAAAAAAAAATCCATAATTTTAATTTAGAGTAAGGTATCCGAGTGTCAAGAATACAACACATATACTTAAAAAATAACTTGACTCTAACCAACATAATCGTGCATATGAAGTACAACATTTTATAGTACATGTAAAATGCCCCACATCATGACATACAATGATACAAGTCTTACATCACATAGATTCATTAAGTACTAAGGTGGTTTTAAGGAAGCTCCAAATCATGAAATATACAAGGGCAATCATGTCATTTCACGCATATCCCAGGTTTTAAAACCCCTATATAAGAGAGATCCAAACTTCCAGGGTTTACTACCAATCTTCTAAGTTCATATAAGCCTCCTGAAAATCTCCTCCTTAAATGACACCAAATATAGACAGATACAGAAAAAACGCATCAACAAGAACAAAAGCTTAAAAAACATGCACCAAGCTTCCCGCTTACACCAGTTTCTTAAAAAGCTCCTCCAATTTGTGATCTCTTTCTCTATGTTGTGTTTCTTATTTTTGCACCCATCTTGGCTTCATTTCTTCCACACTTCCATCTCCTACTTCTCTACATTTTCATCCCAACTTATCTCACTTGCAACTGACAAAAACTACATATTTTTGCTATGCAATGGGATTCTAGTTTTTATTGCAAAGTACTCAAGCCACACAGTTGATACTCGTCTACCACTTGTACCAGAGACTAGTCCTGATGATGACTTGAGCGTCAAAGCATATCAGCAAAGTATGCAATCATTGACAGAGAAGACTGTAGTGGCGGAGGAGGTAGCCATCAATAATAAGTGTGAAAACAGAGTACAAGCAAATGCGGTCATAGCAGAGGATACAGTAGAAGAGAAGTATGTTGTGTATCAGATCACAAATGGAGTAGTAAAGGAACAAGATGTAACTAACGATGATGAAGATGCTGAGTACAATAAGAAAAAATCAGACAATTGGTTTCATGAGGAGCCACAAGAGGAGGAGGAGGAGGACGAAAGAGAAGACGAGGAACAGGAACAAGAGGAAGAAGAAGCAATTTCTAAGATGAGTACTGAAGAATTAAACAGAAAATTTGATGATTTCATAAGAAAGATGAAAGAAGAGCTCAGAGTTGAAGCTCAACAGCAACTGATAGTGGTTTGAAACCCAAGAGATATCAATGACGATAACATAATCCCATATAATTTCCTTCTTCCATATAAAATAGGCATATAGATAATAGATGTTTTTAGTTCTTTTCTCATTCACCCTTTTTCCCGACATCAGCTCAATCACGCATTCCTTGTAAATAAGTTAGCATTTTCCTTCTTGTAGAAATATTTTTGTTTTTGCAAACTACAATACACTTAGTTACTTATAGACATATATTTTCCTATTTTGATAATTGATATCTCATCATAACTGCCAAAGAGCGGTAACTTTCAACTTTCAAGTACTTGATACATTCAAATTTCCACAGCTACTAATAAGGTATAATAACATAAAAAAAATTTAAAAAATTTTTAAAAAAAGAAAGAGGCAATGAAGAAGTCGCACTCAATTGAAATAACTAAGGAAAAGGTCAAAGAAAGATGTGCCCAAAAGAATAAGGAACAAAGCCATCCAAAACCACAAAATGCATCATAAATGGCCACTACCATTGGTATATCTAAAAGGGATATAAAAGACAAGAACATAAGAGTGCATCACATAATATATCATAATGCAATTGATTTCAAAATACGTTTTCTTCCTTATAATGGAAGGCCATTAATAAAATTGCACTCGACACCTTGAAAAACTCTCACCTAATATGGCAACAATTTAAAAAACAAAACCAACTCTAATACGCCTGCAACCATCATGGTCTAGGTTTGGCTAAATTCGGTAATGTCAATCGTTTGCTCGAGCTTAAGTAACTTAACTCATGTCCCACTTGTTTCCCGAATCCTATTACAGGTCTAACTATCTTTTTCCTAGTATCTGAATCAGAGGGCTCAATCACTCAACTAATCCAACATTACATAAATTTCATTTGTTCCCAAGAATCCACATAAAATTTTGTATTGATTAGGCAAGTATGCAACATCCTCAAAATTCTCCAATGATATGACTTGATCAAATTTCCATTCCTTTCTACCAGGGTCCATAGCTTAGTGCAACAATGCGGTAAGGGTAAGGTCGCCATCTTATCGTAATGCCTAATACCAATCGAAAGCATGGCCCAACAACAAAAGAAATATGGGTTCATCTTTTAAAAAAATCTTTACGATGTGATCTGATGACCGCCTTACAAAATCTACCAACTAAGTAGACAAATTCCTAATTTCATGCATCTAAAAAACTCTAATCACTTTGTTTGATAACCTATCAATATACCACCAAGATAGCAATTCAAAAACTAGATATAAGTTGAAAAACATTTTGATTGGGAATGAATGTCAAATTAGCAAGAATTTAAATCAAAAATGAATGATAGGCTATATTTTTTACGAAAGATTGTCTATTTAGGTGGTTCCCTCTAGTTACTCTTGTGAATATAGTACTAATTAAGAGATAAGACTTAGAATGCTGATTTGTTAAGTCCTTCCTGAATCTCCTTTTCAGAATTAATATATAAATAATCTTTAAAAATCCAATATTAAAAATGGAATTGAGTTTTGGAAAATAAGTTCTAGAAAACTGCGTTTACGGTATGTTGGGCAAATAAATCTTTTTCCGTTGGTCAAAGAGCCAAAAGCATTCAGTAAATGTTTTTTTGACGGATTTTGATTTATTGACTCATTTTTTATCTAATAAATAGCCAACAACTAACTTAAGCAAACATATTTGTAAAAGTTAGCTTCAATAGGCTAGTAAATTAGTCAATGGCCCAATACTCTAAACCGGTCAAGCAGAAATACAGCGAGTTTAGAAACAATCCACAGACAACAAATTCCAATTAAGTTATAAAAATTGTCTGCTTACGCAAAAACACTTTAAAGTTTAAAGCGACACAAAGAGCAAACGCCTTTACAAAAAATTATGTGATGCTTTTCAGTGTAATAGTAGTTGCTAAGGTTAATGTAATGCTTTGGGCTTGGACAAAGTAAAGTGTATCATTAAAAAAATCATGAGTTCATAAAAATACAAATTATTGCTAATAGGAGTATTAGTCATACACGGACTCAATTTTCATAGCAAACCACACAGGAAACTTGCACTCGTATGCCATCATCAAAATATATTATAGTATAATAATAATTGTCAACCAGCTGTAAAAACATATAATTATCCATGATACAAAGATATTAACATTGAGAATCAATTAATCCACATGTTCAGAGAAAAATTCATGGCTGCGGCAAACATAAATACTGTACGTCATCTATTATTAAAATAACATAATATAGATTCAGATTAACGACAATAATAATAATAATATAATGTCAATTATTAATATGAATGCACGATTATAAACTACATGATGAAGTAATATGAGCCACGATAGCCGTAAGTGACATGGCTTTGTTTGGCTTCAGACACGAAGACAAATTTCAAAGGAGAGATAGAAACAAAGTCCAAATCAGCTTAAATTATAATAATAAAACCACAAAATTTGTCAAGGTAGTCAAACTGTACATGATGATTCATGTGAATAAAATAATATGGACAGCTTACACATCCTTTTACTCAGCTCGTTTCTTGTTGCAGTGATTAATTGATATTTCACAAATTGATTTCACAATTTTTTGTTGGTGAAGTAGAGGAGGGCTCGTTCAATTTCGCACAAGACAAAAGCTCATTTCTTGTTCCAGTAATTAATTGTTAGGAGCATGCTTTGATCATACGAGTAGGAGAGCACTCATTCAAGCAAAGCATGTAAACTGAACGCGTAAATCTCTTGGGCTCTTATGTTTTTCTTTATTGACCTTCCTTGGTCTATAAAACTAAAAGGGTCCCTTTACCTTTGGGTCGGATAAAAAATACAGAAAAATGTAAAAAATCTTTGAATTGTTAAAGCTTTGAAAAAATTATCCATTACAGTTCAAAATTTACTCAATTTTTCTACAATAACTTAACTATTGATTAATCATAAATAATCCGAATAATAGGGGTTATATGCCAAGAAAACACCATGATGACAGATATAAAAAAGTTAAACTAAATTGAAATTAGAAAAACTAAAAAGTTAATTAATAAAACTTAAAAAATCCCAAACCCCTCCCCCACTAATCCCTACCCCTCTCGTTGCCACCGACTAATCAGTGACGAAACAAAGATTTTAGAGGCCCTATTCAATTTTGCAATTTTGTTTCATAAATAGGGTTATTATATCAAAAGATAAAAAATTTTCAAATATAATTCAAGACAAAATATTTTATAATATTATATTTCAAAATTACTTCAAATATAAAAACACTTTTCAAATGTAAAAAAAAAAAACGAGTTGTCTATATGTATTTTCTCTTGTATCTTCGTCCTTTTCTCTTTTATTAAGTATGTAAATTCAGAACAACTAGTATTATTAGGGAGGAAATTTAGATCCTTTGCGAATTTGAAAAGAAAATGAGTGAAGGTATGGATAAAGTAGGTAATGATGAAAAAATTATTTTGAAGCCTTCTTTGGGCAACTAGGTAATGATGAATGGTGATCTTTTGAGAAAACGAAAGTTAAAATGTAAGGATAAAGTAGGTTTTCGACAAAAAAATACGATGTGAGCACAATCGAACTTGTTATTGCCACTATAAAAACAACTCAGAGTACATTAGTTATACGTGTATTCATGATTTCATACAACAATGCATCAAACACAATGTTCTTTTTACATGAGAAAACAAAGATAAGGAAAAATGTTTAAACTAGAAAATAAACAAAACAACCTAAAATAAAAATAGGAAAATTGAGAAAGATCCAGAGAATTGCTACAAGGCGGAAGAAAGTTTATTTAATATCCTGATTATTGCACTATTTTCCGTTTTTTATATCATTTATGCGTTCGTACAGGTCAATGATTTCCTACAAGGTAGGAAAAATGATTTGATACTTGCAGAAATCTAGAAGATTAATTTAGTTAGATTTCGAGTCGACTAGCATGATTGGGAGACAAGAATAAATAAATGATTGTTAATATAGAACTGGTGTGTTCCACAATTAAATGAATTGAGATACTCAAGGACAAACGACATCATACGAGCAACACGTGGTCAACTTCGAAAAAAATGTGTGCTGAGGTAGCATCAAGTTAATTAATTCCAAATTAATTGTATATATACTTAAACGGATAATTGTCATCTCTAGAAATAGAATTGCTTATAAATACTAACAGTAACACTAGAGTTTATAGATGATTAAAAAATTAAGTTACTTAGTGTTATCATAATTTGATGTCATTAAATAATTTAATGACATTTTTCTACAAAATATATCACTATCAATTGCAAATATTTTAAAACGAAAATCACATAATGTACTTGTAAATTATTGTAAAAAATATAAGTAACGAAAATTAATTTTGAGATTTACAAATCTCTTGTTTTTCAATTGTTCAACACTTTCAAACTTACTTGTACTCGAATTAATAGACTAGTTTAACTGATTTCATGAATAATGTGTACTTTTTATTTATATGAAATTAATAGATAATGTTTTCACACACGTACTCTAGTCAAACCCGATTCCTCAACTCATAGAGTTTCAAGCTCAAGCCGAGCCAAGCTTAGCTCATTTACACCCTCCTTGATACTTGAGAGATAATACTACAGAATCACTACATCTGGTTCAGAGCCAAAGAAATACTTGGCCGGGGTTACCCTACCTACAATGAAATCTGATGAATCTTCATATATTTTGTGCCCCATGTCCTGGCCTACTAGCAATTACCTGATTAATATGTGTTTAAAGGCTAATTCCAAAGAACTCTCAATGATTACGGGAACTAAAAACAGTTATCCCATCACTTCCAAGTTCCAATCATATCCGCCACGAACAGTACTGCCAACCCTCAAAACTTAATTTTTTTTAGGAAAAAAAGGACAGATTGTACATATTACAGGATCCTAAACACGTCATCCATTTTACAATAAGAGAAGGAAAACCAAAGTCTCATCCAAACTCTAATTAACCCTCTCTTCAGTAAAGCTCAGAGAAGGCCAATTCTTCTGTTGTAATAAAACACCCAAAAATGACCAATGAAGGAAGGAAAAACAATTCGTCTAGACCTAGAACACTAAAACATGCTTTCATATTCTTAGCAAGACACTGATACTTCACAAATATGACAAGAAAACATTATCTATGTATTGCTACCTAGCATATGTATTCCAGACAGCATAACATGAAACAATAGTATTAATTATGTGCGATGAAACTTTAACAAGTCGACAGACGACAAGTAAATTTGCAAATAAAATTTGGATCTTGGATGTAGGTAACAAAGTATGCAGCACATGAAATATTAATTGTTAAGATGGTGAAAGAGAGATGTATAGTCTTCGACTACTTACTTTGTATTGCACAGGTGGTTGGAAATCCATCACATTTTAATACTTGTCCCTTAGAGTCCTTGATTGCTTTCGTTTTCACCATCTTCTGTAGCTTTACATTATAATCCAAGTTCTTCCAGGCTGGGTCCCCATTGATGGTCTAGTCAATCAATATTTAAGAGAAATGTCTAATCTTTGCATGCCTTCAGTTCAACAATGTAGGAGTAATAAGATAGCCGTTCAAGTTTAATGCTTATATGGAGAAAAATGATGAGACCACCTGTATCTGAATGCAACAGGAATTGAGACCAGGAAATAGTACATCAGCACTATATCAAACCGACCGTTCAGGACAAACCTGTAAGGAGTAGGGAGTGAAAAAAATGAGAAAATTAAATAAGTTAACCTAACTGCATCATTCAGCATATTATCAAAAAATTTAATAATTATATACAATGATTAATTGACCACCAAGCCTTTGTAAAAAAAATTTACTACAAGAATTCCAAGCTTAAAGGAAGATCTAAGCACACTATTCCTGAAAGCAATAAGCAGACGAAAAGAAGTTTTGGGCCATTGAAGGCCCAGCAGCACACCTCTCACTATTTGTCATTAGACTCCATTATTATGTGGGATCCATGAATGAACAAGTCCTAACCACACGAGTGTCATAGGTGCACAGTATGGATCCATGAAGTTTTGGGATCCATGAATATTATCATGAAAGAATTGACAATACAGGAAACTACTTGTGAACCTAAATAACTCAGGGTAAATTGATATCAAAATCCCACTAACTTATCAACATGATTGTTATGCATACCTCATAGGAGCACAGTATGAAACCCATACACACAAGTAAATATAAATATTTCATTATCCCGATGCCATTAAAAGACTTCCACCTAGGGTAAATTTTGGGGGGTTGGATCATGTATTACCCTTGTTATAGTATACCCTTGTTAGGTAATAAAGAGGTTGATTCTAATTGAGCCTTAGTAGTATCATCAAAAACTTCACATAAATAAGAAGTGCACATGATTTGATTCTAATTGAGGCTTAGTAGTATCATCAAAAATCACATTGTGTTTAATTTTCTTAATGGAGGTGTTTGTTTGAACCTTTGTGGGACATGAGACTTGAGGCTTTTTAGTACAATTCTTACCTTTCATATCTTGCTCCCCATTAAATGAAACTCAAATTTTCATTCACTGTTTTCCTAATCTCATCTTCAAGTCCCTCCAAATAAACAAGAGACTTGGTCTAAATATAAGTCTCATCTTTTTATGTCCCTCAAACAAATACTCCTAAATGTAAGGACAGATTCTCTAATGTATGACATAGTTTTAGAAATGCAAGCAACAACCAAAATTTAACACACGTAAAAACTCAACTAATCAACATAACCTAAATCGAAATTTCATAAGAAAAAACAGATGTCGAATCATAAGCTCAAGCTGCTCAACTAACAATAACATATAGTAATATTTCTAATTCTAATTTTGAAATCATAATCGAAAGCATCCAACCATATTGCACCGTACAAGTTTGTTAAATCAAGAAGAAGCTTAACTAACGCGCAAAAGTATAAACTCGAACCATCAATGACAAAAAAAATCGTAACCTAGATCGAAAATCACGATAAAAAGTTAAAATTCGAACCAGTTTCCAGAGGAATTCGCGCAACATGTTCAAATTTGTTGATGAAACCTACTAATATGCACTATCTGCAAAAAAATCGGAACCAAAAAAATGAGGGTGAAAAATCAACAAAGAATTCGATGATGAAATCCAAATGGTTTTACCTTAAGTGAAGCAAATCGCTGGGTTTTAGAGATGAACATTTACCTCCCTTCGCGCATTTCGTTTCAATGAGTGACAGGCTGACAGTTATAGTTTTTCTGGGAAATACTGTATACAACAACGTTTGAATGAATTGAATATCAATGTATTCGTACATTGTATTGTACTAAAAAATTGATGCAAATCAAGACCCGTATTCGGCTTTTTAAGTCTAAAAATGGGTGTTTTAGGCTAGAATTCAACAAGTATAGAAATTCTTTTATCGCACACATGAGGCGGCCGCATATAAATTTTTTGTTAATCTATATATTAATGTCCGCCTTATAATCAAATGGTTCGATCCTTAGCCGAGCCAATTAAAACTCAGTTTCAAAAAATATGACGGAAAGTTGTACTATATATAAGTATGACTGTCCAACTAATACAAATTATAACATATGAGCTCCCTGCGTAATTTTAGTATTTCCGGCGCACTTGATTATCATTGGTAGAAAATAGATATCAATTAGTAGATAATACACTCAGAAAAATTGGCTAAATTTTGCAGATGAAACACAAGTTGGCTTTCCATGAATCAACATTCGAACAACGTAGAAAGTTTGTTTCAATTGTAGTTGTCCTCCCCTAAGAGTACAAAAGAATCAAGTCCTTTGAGGCCTAAAAACGACGCTACTTCAATACTTCCTCCGGTGGAACTGATCGATAAATTATGCCTTACTATCTCTCCTCCGAGGGAAGGCCAAGAAATTCTAAACCAGTAGCAGACGGAGTCAAACCCAGCTCAGAGAGGTACTCGGTCTTGTAAAACCGACTCAGATGCCTCATCCCGCTGTCACATAGAATAGTAACAATGGTATGGCCAGGACCCAGGGCCTGTGCTACCCTAACAGCTCCAACACAGTTCATGGCTGAAGAGCTACCTAAGAAAAGGCCATCGTTTTTCAAGAGGTACCTGCAAGAGTTGAAATTTTGAAAGATAAGCTACATTAATGGAAAAGGAAAGGGAAAAGAATAGACAGAAGACCACCTCAAAAAGTTACAAAACGGCTAAATGTGAATGAACAGAACTTAGAACTAAAGCACATTATATTTATCAAATACAGGTAACAGCATTTCAGGAAAACAGCAACAAAAATGTTGCTTTGCTCCGGAAGCTAAGAGACAGAAAGATGGTACAATGGTAGCGGTTGAAGTGGATGTGGATTTGGCCATGCGTGGAATCATTACCTTCATTTTGGGCAACCGGTTAAAGGCAGGATAGGGAAATTATGACCTTCATTTCAAGGAAATAGATGTAAAGCTGATCTAAGTGATCAAGAAAGAGATTTGAAGGTAGGGGAATCAGGGACTTAATTAAATCTGATCGAAGTGCTCACGAAAAATGTCTTTAGAAGGGACTTAAACCTCAAAGTTTCAATAAAAATCTAACATAACAAACAAGGGATGTGACTTTTTTTAGCCCCAATGTCTCATGTCAAGTCCCTATCGAAAGTCTCACATTTCCCATTCCCATTTGCAAAACAACCCTTAAAAGGTAGGCTGTAAGTAATCCAAAAGTGATGTGTCGACTTTTACTTTCTTAGAGTTATGAACAGAAACACTTAACATGAATTTTCACAAGTAACAAATATAAAACTCAACCAATGAAGAAGGATGAATTGTTCTGTAATATACACAGCTGAAAACATGACATCATTGCTAACCTAGACATCTCAACAGCTTCCTTGTCTGTGCCACGAAAAGCGCCATCCAGCTTTGCCATCATGAAATTCTGCGTCAACCTGTTGATTCCGATGCCCTCAGTTATAGTGTCAAAGGGGTTTCTCAGCCTCTTGCCTTCAGCCTCCTCCTTAGTGTACATGACTCCTCTCGTTACTCTATTGAACAAGCCAGAACCTGGAGGGTCGATGAGGAAGCACTTGATATCTGAATTTTTCTCCTATCAAGTCAAAACAAAACAATTAGCTTCAGAAAATTAAAAACAAACTAACCATCTATAATAAAGATCTCACCTTGAGAAACTGAGTAACACCAGCTATTGTGCCCCCCGTTCCAGCGGCAGCCACAAAAGCATGAATCTTTCCTTCAGCTTGCTCCCAGATTTCAGGTCCTGTACCTTCATAGTGGGCCCGAAAGTTAGCCAAATTTTCAAATTGGTCCGCAAAGAAACCTCCAGTACAGTCGCTTGAAAATATGTGATTTTTCTTCTGGTCCCCAAATATTTCACCATTAGTTTGTTCTTGGTGTATGGTAGATGTTTCACATGTTTGTATATTAGTTTTAAGTTTTGCTGCTCGTTCATTAGCTTCGGATGCTCGTCTTCTAGCAACATTAACAAAATGGTCTCTGTGAGTGATTGATACTGGTCTCACCCGCTCAACAGTAGCACCAAGAGCTTCAAGAATCTGAGACTGAAAGTTTATGGTTTTGCCATAAGACGTGGTAAATGAGAAATTAGTATATTCCATAGGAATTCGAGAGATTAAGAATATGTCTCATACATAGAGAAGACCAAATCATACCTTCTCAATAGCAACATCATCTGGAATCACAACATGACATTTGCATCCATAAGCGGGAGCAACGGTAGCAAGACTTATAGCAGTACTTCCTGCACTACCTTCAGTAAGAACTCCACCTGGAGCTAGTTGCCCAGAAGAAAACGCCTGAAAATATGCAGCGCATTAGGGGCTAAAGAAACGAGAATAATCAAGCAGGCACCAATTGAAAAATCATTTCTTCCTAAAAAACACTACATCAAGAAACTGAGACCAACATATAGGTAACACAAAACGCTTGTGTGAGTACAACCCTTTGAAAGGCTTAATTCATAAAAGTACAATCATAAATAATACCAAGAATTAGTATAGTAAGTAAAAAGCTCGGTAGAATACAAGTGAACTCATCTTATACCTCTTGTGAGACATATGTACTTTCAATAGCTCAGAAGTGTTACAACATTAATCCTAAAAAAAGAAAGAAAGTTACAAGGATAGGCGAAGTTACCCTTGTAGCTAAATGTTAACTTTAAAACAAAGCCATTAGAAAGGAGATGAAACTAAAAACATGTGATGGCTCGAAGGGGAAGATTGTGCAAGGGGCTAACCAATGCAAGCTAATTTTCTACTGTTACCAGGTCCTGGATTGCTACGTTAAATTGCATTTTACACTGGGCATCCTTGCGTAAAATAAACTACAACAGATTTGAAATTCTCATTCCCGAGCTAATTCTTACTAACCCAATCTAACATATCACACCCCAGCTTGCTATACATCAAATATACAATTCATATTTGATTTCTGTGTTCAACCATCTTTACTAGTTCTGGGTTGTAGCCTTCCCATAACTTGGTGGGTTTGGTTAAATTCAACAATTGTAAACACCCAACATTACTAGAATTAGTGCCCATACATCAGACAAAGGTATGTGTTCAAAGGTCAACAACATCTAAACTCAAAACCATTATTAAGATCCTTAAAGAAGCTCCTGCTTGGATCAGGATGCAGAAAAAGGCCACTACAAACAACCTTATCCAATCAAAAGCAAACAAGAAATCCCTACTTAATTGACGAGATAATTATCAGTTTTGGCAAGATTCAAGCTTCCAGGTTGATGAGAACAATGTATTAGAAATACAAATAAGTATGAATAGATATGTCCATACTGAACACACAATGAAAACTAAAGCATAGATGGTACACCATTGTTTATAATTTTGCTTACGTGTTTTTACCTCTATAAAATGATGCATAAGCAATGATCTGACCCTACAAATTACGGAGAAATGGAACCAAATTCTAAAAATTACAAATAACACTATAATGCACAGCCCAAACAGTATGAATCACCTACAAGTATTCAATAAGCAAAACAATATAAAATTTTAGGTCTGAGTACCTCTTGTATGATTTTGACAGCAATCCTATCCTTTACACTTCCTCCTGGATTCAAAAACTCTGCTTTACCTAGAATCTGCCCGAACAAAATTGAAATGAGGGTGATCCATTGCTACTCCATGTAATTATACAATGAACTATTCATAATAAGAAGGATCAATGAAGGAAAAACAAAACATTTTCCTGATGAAACAAATTGCAAAAACTCACTTTCAACAGAAGGGGATTTCTATTTATTGAACTAATTACTCTTTTGGTTATTGACTTATTGGTATTAAATAGTGGTAATGAGAATCATTTGTGGTTTAAATTTTCTTAAGTGTACCATGACAACTTTGATCGTAAAAAAAATTCTCAAATTTCAACTACTCCTGGTATCACCTCTCCATTTGGTGATGTTGGAATTAGTTTTGTAAAGAAAATGATACGATTGAGGTAGACCGAGCATGATCACTAAACTTGTCAAGATATTTTCTTCCCAGAATTACATAAATATCTATTATCATTCACATTGTATAATACCATAACAAATGAGCCGATATAAGTATGAAAATCAGAATTATCACATAAGACATCTGAATCAGAATTGAATTTACCCAGAAACATACTGCATAAATTCAAAAGCCCAAATAATAACCGTTCTTTAATTTTCATGGGCAACCAAAAACAATTTTACTTACACCTGATACCTTCTAAAGTTCTTTACATAGGATTAATAAAGTTCACTAATTGAAATCAAACCAACAAGATAAAACATCAATCATTAGAAGACCCTAATAAACAAAATTAGGTCAAAGGAATTACAAAGAGAGAGTACCTCACAACCAGTTGCATCAGACAGGCTATTAATTCTAATTAAAGGTGTATTTCCAATGGCAGCAACAACTCCATTTCCATGTCTTTGACTGCAAATGGGTTTATTTTTTTTAGATTTGCGGCGTTCGGAAGTTCGTTGTTGATTGAAAAGAAAGTAAGAAAGAGCAGCAAAAGAGATTGAAAGAACGGTTACACAACCCACCGTAGCGGTAGCTCCATTGTTGCAGTTGATAGGCGCCATGGATGGCTTGGTGGGTTGAAGTTCCTCTACAATCACTGACCATTTTTCATTGAACGCCTTGTGGGTTTTAGTTTTGAGTTTAGACCGCCTAAAGATGTTACGCCGCTAACTACAAATCCAAATTTTGGGTTTGGACTTTGGACTATCAAGTTTGGGTCATGTAATGATAAATAGAGGAAAATTTGAAATAAATACGCCAAAAATATTTAAGTCGCATAATATGCAATTTTTAAAAATATTTACTAAAGTAACTATTTATTTTATAATTACAATTCTAATTTCACTTTTCTAATTTATAATTGCGGGGATATTTTACCCTTAATCCCATGATTATCAATTTTCCCAAATTTGTAGGAAATAAAATAGCAAAGTTAATAATTAAAAACTTACAAATTAGCCTTGTAAAATTGACATGACCTCAAAAATGACAAGCAAAACTAGAGTTGTAATTATTTGTTGTTAATAATAGCGAACAAACAAGCTTGGTCAAAATCTTTGTTCGCTGTTACTAACAGTAGACAAAGACCTTGACTTTTTTTACCAATGCAAACTTTTTTGTTCGCGAACAACTCCGAACTTGTGCTATGGGAAAAAAGTGATTACTTGAGAAAATATTTTCAAAAATTATTTATTTTTAAAAATTTTTTATTTTAATTTGCTTATTCTTTTCAAATTTTCTAAATAGAGAGGGAGCCACAAGCCCACAATTTGAATGGAATTATTAATAAAAATAATGTAATTATTTGATTTTTATGATGATATAAGTAGGAAAAAATGTTCTTGAAACCACATGTAAATATGTCAAAAGGAAAATGAAATATTTGAATTGAGTAGATTGGACTTTGGAGTACAAAATTAAGTTCTTCCTTTTCAATTTGTTTTTTTCACTTTATTCATATCCGTTTAGGTAATAAATACTCTCTCCTATTCATCCTATCAGTCCCATTTATTTTTGGGTTACTATTTACTTATCACTCTTAATATATATTTAATTCTTAATTTATAAGTTCAAACATAGTTAAGATTCGTCTTAATGCAATGATTATTAATATTAAATTTTCATAATTTTTTACTAAGCATAATTACAGATATTAAAAGTTAAAATATTATCTCGGCAAATGTGCTAAAAATAAATTAAACTAATAGAATGAATAGGAGGGAGTATAATAATTAATTAATGAGCTACTTTTTAAAATAACTAATATGTTCTCAAATAAATAATAGATTCTCATAAATAATATTAAATTATTAATTGGTGAATATTAACTTATTAAGTATGTATGAGACGTACAACTTGTTTGAATTAAAAAAAATATTAAATTAAAGCTTTGGAAATTAAAATCTAATTAAGAAAATCCAAAATACTAAAAAGGATTGCCATTTGCCCATCAACTACTAGTCTACCAACAATCTATTAGCACCGCCCTTGTGTTGATTTGGCATGGTGGGTCATTTACAAAGCCCTTTTGGTTGTTGATTAGAAATTAACCCAAATTTGTATGTCTTTCATCAGAAATTCCTTATTTGCTTCTCCAATAATTCATCATATATATTTCAGAAAAAGCTATATTTTTTTTATTGAGAAATTAATTAATTGTAAGAAAATATCTCTTTTCTACTCTATATAAGGTAAGACTAAAGGTTTATGAAATAAAAAAAATAACTTTGCAATCAACTTCAGCAATAGAAAGAATGATAACAACTAATTAAAATGATCTAAAACATAATGTTTTGGATTACAAGATAAAAAAGAGTTTATTTACTTTTTACGAATATATCTAAACAATAAATAGTACTCCCTTTTATTAAAACACCAAACTTGGCAAAATTATCGTAATTTATTTTAGTTTGTCTCTTTAACATTGTAATAATTTTAGATATTTTTAATTATTTTCTTTGATTTTTTTATATATATATTCTTTTATTATCTTTCATTTTCAATCCTACATACATAAATAAAATTTAATATTCCCTAATATGTTAGTTCCCATTTTCCTCAAAAAGTGACAAAAATTAAACATGCCACTTAAACAAACAACCGACAACCTAGTTATATATGCAAAGTAAATCAAAAAATTTATGGCTTTTTCATGTAATATTTTTATCGTCTCCATATTTAGTGTATGTCACATGTATAAAATCATGTAATATTTTTCATAAAGGAAAAATTTTCCAATTGTTGTTTTAAATAAAGCTCAAATTAATGAAAATCTATATTCTAAGCTACAGTCCATGTAAAATCAAATTGAACCGAAAAAATTTAAGTAGATAGGAGAATTTTGGTTAATTTAGAATTATTTTGAACATATAAATACAATAATAAATGGTTGGTTGAAACTTTGGATCATGTTGTTGACTAGAGTCACTTGTTTTGGAATCAATTATAGTACTTGTTGACTATGTGAACCTATATGTGGTTGTTGCCCCTTTTTCAAGTTCCATTAGGCAAATTAGGATTAATGAATGACTACTAATTAGTATTCATTTGTGTAGCAATTAACAATTACTAACCAATAGTTTAATAATAAAACATATATTTAGTGAGTAAATTTTGTGTAGATTTAGTTCACCAAGTGTACTAACCATAGACTTAATTAAAGAGTATAAGTTAGAACTTAGAAGCAATGAAGGAATGGTACACAATGGTAAATTTATGACAAGAAATTGCTAAGTGAAATTATTACTCATATCGATATGTCGTTAAAAGAAATATCACTATCATCAACATTCTAAAATGAACAAAAAGTACTAAAAATTTAATTTTACATACTTCCTCCGTTCTATAATATTGTGATATTTTTCCACACTTAGTAGCAAGTATTATAAAGCGAAAAAAGTATTCATTTTCTTTTATTCTCATTTAGACCACTTGGAATAATTGGTATTTTTAATTATTTTTGAAAACCCATTTTGTAGAAACAAACAAAGGTCTGTACTAGACAGACAACACTACACCACCATCCAGCACCATTAAATCCCCACCCACAATTAGGAGTACTAAAAGTTCAATCTCAAGAATCCCCAAATAAATAAAACCTAATTAATTTTTCACTAAAATTACAAATTTTACACCTCCCAACGTTTCTCTCAGAGAATCTCTGCAAAGTGAAACAATCACTCACTATTCACAAATCACTAACTTCTCTCTCTTTAATCTTTCTTTCCATTCTCTTAGATTCATAATCTCTCTCCTCATTCCCCATTTTTTCAGATTTCAATCAACCCAGAAAATGGAGATTCAACAGCACTTCATCAAATTCAAATTCCATATAATAGTTGGAGTACTTTTATCAGTCTCATTTTTCACCATTTTAAGTATAGCTCCAAGATTTGTCGATCTATTAGTCTATTTTTGGCCGCTTTTAGCTTCAACGGCTTTATTTTTAACGGTGGTACTTGTGTTCAGCCGTGTATCGCCGCCGGCTACCGATGGTCCCGGTGATAAAGCTGCGGAAGGTCTCTTGGATTATGTCGCCGGACAAACTGAAGTTATTACTGAAACTTACACTCATGACTGATTGAGCCTGCAGTTCAGAAAACTATAATGTAAAATTTCCTTTTTTTCATCTAGATTATTCTAAATCAATTTCCTGCCCACTATTTTGTCTCTGTGTTTTTCACTTTTATTTTTGTTTATGAAAATATTATGTAAAAATTTAGAGAGACTAATAAAAAAATAATAAAGCTATATTAGAAGTTAGAAGCAATTATAAATTTAATTACATTTCCCTTGATCTGCTTTTATTGACCGGAATATATTGGTAATTGGTATGATGATGATCTCAAATAACATAATGTTTTGAAATGTATCACGTTATGTTGTAATCAATATTTTTTAGTTTTTTAATAAATTTTTCATCAATAAATATTTAATTTTAACTTCAAGGCATTAGATTTCCTAATAAATAAATCATGATGTTTAATAAAATATAGAAGTATATGTAGTATAAGGAGTGGTTGGATTTGAGGGAATAAATTGTTTGTTGAAGACAGTTGCATGATAATCGAACTACTAAATAATAGTAGTCAGTATTAAACGGTGGAAATAGTAAGTTTAATAGATACAAATAGTTCTCATTAGTCATTACCTATAAATTATATTATAATTAGTATAAATGATCAAATTTTGTAATACCTCGATTTAATATCAATATTCAAATGGGTCGTTAATTAAGATAGTATAAATTAGAAATAGAAGTATTAGATTTAGGGTATGAAAAATGATGATGTAAAGATAAAGGAAGTGGAGATTGGAGAGGAGTAGTACTATGTTTATGTTTGGCTAGATTTCATTTTCATGTGATTGTCAATCTATCATTCAAATGCAAAAGTATGATTTTCTTATCCTGCGCCCGTGCGCCGAGGTGCACATTGCACACACATCACATAACTCTCTCTACTAGCCATTGGAATTGGATAGTAAATCAAATGAGTATTCCATTCTAACCATCACTAGATGGACTATGACTAATTATTCCATTGCAATATGCCCAATTGGGGATGGGGAGCCCGTAAAAATAAAATATTTCAAATATATTTCATAATACTTTGATTTTGTAATATAAAATAGAGCCTAATATATACTCTATATTTTCAAAAAGTACGGGAGCTTAAAGCTATTTTGTTTGTTGATCCATAGTAGTTAAATAGTAGATTTTCGATTTGCTTGGCAAATAGTTTTAAGTTGATATTATTAGATGATTTTACCAGTTAGAGACAAAGTTATTAGCTAAAAAGTCATTAATTTAAGCTAGTTATTTCACCCAAATTTTATTAATATACTTGATAAAAATTATTTATTGACTATTTATTAGAAAAAAATTTAACCTAAAAGCAAAAGGCTAACAAAATTGTTGTTGGTCATTCTTTTTTTGGTTCACTACTCTATATCTTTTTGTTTAGAACAAATGTAATTAATTGGGTGAGGAACTATTGAATATCTTTTTATATTGAAATGGTTGAATGTAGGGCGAAAAAATCGAACTCTTGTCACAAGATTAAAAAGAGAAAACTTTTTATCACTAAATTGATCCATGATTTTCTATAATTTGGATTGATAGAATATAAATGGACTTTGTATAATTTGTCACCCTAGAGATTGTAATTATAAAATAAAAAAAACAAAGGCCCAATGATTTGAACATAGCCCAAAATAAAGTCCAAACACTGACACGTTGAACATAATGTGCGGTCTATCAAAGTTCCAGTCCGCTGTCTATTCGAATTTAGGCGTGTTTGACAATTTTTTTTGGACTTCATTCTACATTTCTTATACTGTATTGTTTTAATACTTTCTCCTTTTGAAATATTTGCTATATTTTATTTTTTGGCATTTTTCATCGTTTAAGCTTATTTTATATATTAGATAGATACCCGTACTTTGCACGGAGATTGAATAAATATTCTTGATTTAATTATATATACTTGTATAAACAATTTGTAAAACTATTTATTTTTTATATATAAAGGTTATTGGATAATGTTTTAAATATTATTTTTTTTCTTATATATATAATAATATTATTATTATTATTATTATTATTATTATTATTGATCATGAGCTGTATTATTTCTTTAATTTTTCATTCACATATTTATATTATATTTTAATCTCATTTATATTTTTCTCTCATTTATATTTAATTATTTGATAATCTATAGAAATAAGATATTTATTGTGTTTTAAAAAATTGACAAATTTTTTTTTTTTAGAAAAAAGTTACAATTTTTAATAAGAAATAAATAATTAATTAAGAGTTGTATAGATATATTTACCTACTTTTATCATGGAAATAAAAAAGGTATGGTTTCATATTTACTATATTAAGAAATGAATTATAAAAATCAATCTTTTTCTACCATATTAGCTTGAAGAATGGGCGGGAAAATTTTTGCTTACAGTTTGACATGTCTCAAGTCTGTTTCTTCTTTAGTAATTTTTATAGATATAGATAGATAGATTGCGTGCGGCTAATATGTAAGTAATAATAATATAGTCAAGTGGGATCTTGTTTGAATCGTCTAATTGCATACTTTTATGATATAAACTTTTTTATAATTTTTAAATGTGTATAATTCAACATGTAAATAAACAAAATAGTACATTCAATTACGTAAAAAAGTTAAATGTATCAAATATTATGGAAGGAATGATGTATAACTCAGCGTATTCCGTTAGCATGGAGGTTATCCTAATCCTAAATTTTGTAAACTCACCTCTATCAAATAACGCCTAGTAATATGATAATATGTAGGTGACTGAATAAAAATTGTGACTCCATATATATTTTATATAGAAAAAGCAGTGCATTCTTCAATTAAAATAAACGCAATTCTCAAAGTGAGTAATCATCATGTGTTTTCTTCTTTTGCTGTTTTACTTGAAAGTATTTTCATACTTAGTTAACCATTTTGGAAGTTCATTGTCATATAGAATCATAAGAGCAACAATTTAAGCGCTAGAACCTAATTCCAAATGCAATTATTAAAAAAATTTAATATAAATCTTAAGAAACAATAAAAAGTGGAAATTTGAAGTTAGTGAAACAATTACAGCGTGTATTTTAAAAAAGATATACAATTAAAGCGCGAATTTTAAATAAGAGAAACAATCACAGTGCGTAATTCAGATAACTAAAAAAACTACAGCGCATATTTTACATTAGAGAAAAAATTAAAGTGCGAATTTTAGATAAGAGAAACAATCAAACTACATATATAAGAGAAATGATTAATTAGAGCTCAAACTATATATAAAACAAGCAGTTAGAGCGCGAATTTTAGGTAAGAGAAACAAATAAAGCGCGAATCGTAATTATAACTGACATTATAATTTAAACTTTTTCCATGAAATTTCCATAATGAACAACTTTCTTAAATAGTTGATTGTTATCTTAAACATGCATATATCTCCATAATCTATAGTCTCTTCTTCAACACTCTCATCAAGCACATACTTGTAATTTCTCCATGAAATTACTAAATGCAACTCATTGAAAAAACCACTATTGATCTTTGATTAAATTTTTGGAAATGCTTTTGTACATACAAACACATTAAATATTTATACATACAACATTCATATCTCTATTTATATAAATAAATTAATATTAATTTTTTTCATAGTTTTTTATATTATCAACAAACATACAAAATAAGAAATATTGCACTCCATTAAAAATTAAATTGTATCTCAATTAAAAAATAAATACCATATTTTAAAAAAATAATTAAATTTATTTATCACGTAATATTCCGACCTCCTTTTCTTCTTTTCCCTTCCCTATAAATTATACTCCCTCGACCCTATGAATTTGCAGCATTTTCTATTTTCGTCCGTCCCACTTAAATTGCAGCATTTTTATATTTGAACTATGGCTCACCACTTTCTTTAATCTCATCCATACATTTTAACTCTTTTTTATTATCACTTTCTTAAATCTCACCATTTCTCTTTGCTACTATCTCGTATGGACGGAGTCACGGAGGGAGTAATCACTAAGTCCATCACTGCACTATTGAAGTATTGAGTATTGACGCATAGTTCAACTTCCAACTAAAATCCGGGTTTCAAATCAGACGATGGATAAATCTAACAAAAAAAATAATATATATTGTTCCGAAAATACCCTCACTGAACAAAGAATCAATAAAATGAACTGCCCCTTTCTATTCTTCCCTCTTCTTTTTCTCTCTCCACATTTCTCACGTAGAATACTTCGTTGCAAGAAAGAGTGAGAGTTTTAACTTTCAGTGAAGTTGCTCTCTTCGGAGCTTCGAATCACCCAACTTTTCTACTCATTTCACTGTAAGATTCAATTTACTTATTCTTTTCGTTCAAGTAATTGATTTCGTATCCTGTTTTTTCTTCAATTTTCTGTCATTTTCGGTTAATTTCGTTGTTTAATGATGCGTTTCGTCAGCCTAGGGTTTCATTTTCACTATCAATTTTGAATGTTTATTGTGTCTTGTTTGCTTTGAATTTCGTGCATTAAGCCTTTTGAAGTGTCTTTGTTGTTTTCTTGAGGTGTGCGTGGATCTGAGTTGAGTGATTTCGTGTTGAAAATTGTGAATTCCTTATTTTCGGGGGTTGAATGTGAATGATATGGTTAAATTTGGGAATGGAAATATGTTTTTATGATTAACTGTTTGCGAGTTTTGATCTTAATTGGGTTTTATCATTTTTTTGTTTTGAATTTCATTCATTGGACTGTTGAGCATGTCATAGGTGGTTATAGTGTGCTTTAAGCGGAATTGTGATTGTGTTAAATATCATTTTGGGATTTAAGTGTGTCATTTGTAAAAATGTTTGCAAGTTTGATTTTGAATTATTGTATTTTGTTTTGAAAGGCATATAGTTAGTTATAGGGTATTGATGTGGAATATGTGTCTTGTTCTGGTGTGAATTGAATACTTTGATGTAGAAACTTCAAAATTTATGATCTTTTGTAATTAATTGTGTATTATATTGCACAATAATATGGGATCTAGTGTATGTTAGCTAGTTTTGATTTTTATTTGGAACCTTTTGAATTCAGATTTTGGAGAGTTTGATTTTTCTGAAAGGGTTAAGTTATAGTTTGATTATGGGAGAGGAGAATACGAAGTCGGAAATTGAGGAGCCGGTAACAAATGGGAGCAAGTCTCCAGAAAAGGAGGTTGAAACTGTAGAGGAAAATAAGGAAAATGGATTCCAGGAAATGGAGGAAGATGTGAAAGAGGAAAATGGTGGAGATGATAAGGATAAAACAGTTATAGAGCAGAAAACCAATGATGTTGAAGAGACTAAGGTGGATAAGGATACCAACGTGGAGGAAGGTAGGGAAGAGCTGAAAACTGAAGCAATGGAGGAAGATAAGAGCACAAATGAGAATGTGAAGGACATAGAAATGGCTGAGAAAGTTGAGGATTTAGAAGAGAAAAAAGAGGAAAAGGAGGAAGAGGCTGAGAAGGTAAAAGACAAAGAAGAAGCAATGGAAAGTGAAGAAGAAAATGAAGGGAAAGGAGATGAAAAACACGAGGCAAAGGAGAGTGAAAAAGAGGAAGAGAAACAAAAGGAAAAGGATGAAGAAAACAAAGAGAAACATTTGAAGAAGCTCAGTAGGAGTAAAAGTGCCGAAGATAAGAGTGCAGATAAGAAAAAACAAGTTGTCCAGAAAGAGCAAGAGCCTAGGACTCCAGCTGCTGACCGTCCGGTACGTGAAAGGAAATCAGTAGAAAGATTGGTTGCGACTATTGAGAAAGATACCTCTAGGGAGTTTCATATTGAGAAGGTGGTGTTTGCATTACCCCCTTTTTTTGCTCACGTCCAACTGAATTTTTGTACAGCTTATTTTGCTGAAGTTTAGTTCTCATTTTTGCATTATTGCTTGTTATTGCAGGGTCAAGGAACGCCGCTGAAAGATATACCCAATGGTATGCAACTCCGTCTTCTGGACTTCTAAAATTGACTTGATTTTTTTTGTAAAATTAATTTTAGTTGTGTTGCTGCTTTAAAATGATCTTTGTTTCATAATTAAAGCTCGCTGTGTTAAGGAAGTTTAATGTAGACTATGTTCTTTATGAAAAGATGTGATTTTATTGAGTAGCTAAGTGTTTTTTCTTTCATTAAAAAGCGTTGGATGAACGTTGTTGTGATGTTTTAGTTTTTGCATAGTTATTGGAATCATTTGACTTTCTATAGTGATGGAAGTTAGTTCTAGTGAAATGACTCATAATTATCCTAACATTTGCATGTATGGCTGTATGAAGAGTGTATAAAAAGAGTGTAGATATATATTTTGAGGGGTCATCAGATTGGTGCTGATGTGATTTTGCTTCTAGAGCCGACAAGCCTCCCACAGACACAAGAATTTTGAGGGTTTTTTTTATTATTTTTTGTGGTTGCTCTGAGAATTAAAGAATCATTCTCTTGTTACTGCTTGCCTAAATGATATTTATCAGCTAGTTTACTATGTTCGTTTTTTTCTCCTTGCAATACAGTTGCATACAAGTTATCCAGGAAAAAAACCGAGGAGACATTTAAGTTGCTTCATATGATTCTATACGGAAGAAGAGGGAAGGTGTGTTCTTCTAATTCCAGTTGGTAGTCTTGGTAGTCTTGATCACTTTCTTCACCTACCATAAGTCCACAACATTTGTTGCATCCAAATTGTAGAATTATTGAATATTGTTATTCAACTTTTTTTATCAGTACTTTGTTCTTGATTCTTTCGAGGTTTGCTTATGATTATGTTACCTAATTTTTGAATACAACATTGATCACCCCAATAAATAATATCTAGTGGCTCCCAAGGCGGGGTTGGGAGATTCATTGGACGCTACCTTAACTTGCACAAAGAGGTTGTTTCCCATTGATCCTTAATAGCGAACATTGAAGTTTCCTTGATTTTTTCTGAGTAGATCTCAAAAATGGTTTCAGAAAATTGAAAAAGGGAAAAGGAATAAAACTAACTTTTATAGTTGAAGGTCAAGAGTTCAGTCAATCCATAATTTCACCAAATACTCATTGCTTTGATTAACTTGTTTCTTCGCTTGCAGGCGTCTCAGTTTAAGCACAACATATCTCGGTTTTCTGGCTTTGTCTGGCATGATAATGAGGTAAGTTACTTCACTATTTTTAGAACATTGTACAGTTTTCTTCGTGTGCGGTGTGTTGGCGATATGAAATTTAAAAGCGCTGTTTGCAAAATGTGATATTGACCACTTTTCAATTGCATATGCATCACTTGGGAACAGAAGTATGTCCATTGTAATCAATCAGGTAAAACTACAAGTTGCTAAGACTCATCTGTGTAAGTGACCTACCAAATGTATTTATGACTTGTGTGAATGAAGCACAACGGTGCTAGGAAGGCAATAGCGTTTTCCGGATCATCTTGTGTGCACCTTGGTCCATGCAAAAAATCGTTAAAGAAACAGTTAAAGCTGTGTGCTTTTGCTCCTATTTTCAAATACTGTTGTATTTAAAATGTGTATTACTTAGGGAAGGCATGTCTTAAAATTTTTTCAGCTTGCACTTTTTCGTCAAGTGCTGTTGGTTCTTACTTAGCTTACTTTGGGAAGGTATGTCTTAGATTTCTTAATGTTATTGCAGGAGAAGCAAAAGATGAAAGTTAAGGAAAAATTTGACAAATTTGTCAAAGAAAAATTGCTGGAATTTTGTGATGTACTTGACATACCTATAGCTAAATCTACGACTAAAAAGGTATGCCAAACAATATCGTAGGTTCTTTTTTAATGTCCATTAGCCATGTCTCTTGTGTATCTCTTAAATCCTTATGTATGATGATGTAAGTGAAGTGGTTTTTTCCATCTTTCTAAAGTTTTCATAAGTTCATTTTTGATGTGCTGAATACGAAAAACTACCACATCCATTTCTGATAGCAGAGAGCACTGTTTTGAAAGCAAAATCCTATCTCAAATCTACTTGTGTCCGCTCCAGCATGATTTTGCAAACAAATGTTTATTTTTAACATTTTATCATGTTGAATTGCTTGGATGCAACATTCTTTGGCAGATAGCTTTTGCTATGTTGGCATTATGAAATCTAAATTTTGGAGTATTACACAGGAGGATATAATTGCCAAGCTGCTTGAATTTTTGATTTCTCCTCATGCTACTACTACAGAACTACTTGCAGATAAAGATCCGGTTTGTTTACAATGATAATCTGCTATTGCTATATTCTAAAGTTGTTTATATGATATACTGCAATTGTCACTGCTGTTGGACTCTTTGTAGGGAAGGAAGCGCAAGAGATCTGCTACAAAAGATGCAACATCTAAATCAGCCTCATCTACTGGCTCTGCAAAGGTTCTTATCCCTTCCTTATTGTCATTTCCGACACTCTTAGTAGTTATATTTGGTTTTCAAGACATCTATATCGGTAATAGAAATCAGATGTTGACTGGCCCACCTATCTGGTTTTTAAGACAAATTAGCAGTATGTTCGTTGTTTTGAACCCGACCTCTTAAGTCTCTTACATTATTTCTTTGGTGGTTGTGGTTATGGTAGCAGAGCCGTAAGAAGAGCAGTGATTCTTCTAAAAAAGAGGGGAAAAAGATTACTCCAGAGTCTGATGATGAGTCCCAGGAGGACAAAGACAATGATGAAGGGGAGGAAGAGGATGGGGTTGCAGAAGAATCAGGAAGTGAGAAATCTGAAGAGTCTGAGAGTGAAGAGAAAAAAGATATGTCTGGGGATGATATTGAAGAAGATACACCGAAAGCAAGCTCTGGAAAAGCCAAAAAAGAAACCAAGAAAAAGACTCCAAGCAGAGAATCCTCGGGAAAAGCTGCTAGCAAAATAGTCGTCACTCCCAGAAAAGCCAGGTCGGTGCCAAAAGGAACACCCAAGAGATCATCGTCATCAAACCGTTCCAAGGTCGTTGAGACAGAAGACAAAAGTCCGAAGGTGTTTTCGAGGAAGAAAAAGAATGAAGAGCCAAAACAAGAGAAGCCTCTAGCTTCGAAGAAATCTGCTACGAAGGAAAAATCTGGTATGTGTTGATATTTATGTACAGTACATGCGCATGCGGTCTCTGGATGTCTTGATAAAATTCATTTATACTTTTATGCTTGTTATAATTCATTTGCGTATGTTACTTCAAGTTTATATATTTTTTTCCTATTTTTGAAGGGATTTCTTTTCTTTCTGTTGTGGTTCTCTCAACGTGTATGTTAAATTTTTGGCCAAAGCTGCTTTTGAGAATTAGTTCTCTTCAAAAATTATAAATAAGAAAAAGATCAAGAGCAAGAGGGAAAAAGAATTCTTTTGAAAATTGCCTATTCTTGTCTGTGGCTCTACTCCCTCTCATTTTTGCCTTCCTATTACTATATTCTTGTAGAATCATTTTTAAGCTATAGCATTATGTGGGGGAAAAGAAGTTATTTGGATTTCTTGTAATGATTTGTTTCATTGAAGTCATTTTGAGGTTTCTAACTCAAGAAGTTTAGGTCTAGTATTTTGTTTATGAGAGTTTGTTCAGAGTTTTATTTTGTTTTTCTGAAGGAAAAAAGGCTGTAAAAGGGAAGGAGAAAAGCAAAGAAGATAAATTGAAGCCGAGTGATGATGAACTTAAGAATGCGATATGTGACCTTCTTAAAGAAGTCGACTTCAACACGGTAAGATATCTATGCTGTTATTGGTTTACTACTTTTATGTCTGTTAGAGAAGGCTACTGAACTTTTGTGGCCTATGGATCTCACATTGTTCCTTCAATTTGGCATTTGGTGTTTGATTGTCTGTAAGTTCTAATTTGAACTTGATCTGTCTTGCACCTAGATTATCAAATACCTCACTTAGCTGACAATGTGGCCATTGCACCACATTGTAGATCTAACTGTTCGGTGGGATCCGGGTGGTATGCTTATTTGAACCTTACCCATTACCTGGTAGTAATTCTTGCATAAGTAGTGTTTATTGATGTGAAAGCTAATTCAGCCTCTTGATGGCCTGGTGCATTGCTATATTCGGCAGATTCTCGTTATTGAAACTCATTCTTCTATCAGTTTTGTTTTTGTGGAAGTTATCTATAAGATGGGCTTTGCAAAATCTTTGAAGCTGACTCATCACTGATGTATTTTTCATCTGTATTGTGTGCAGGCCACCTTTACTGATATTTTGAAGCAACTTGGTTAGTTCTCTGCTCTTATATTTCCAGGCATCCTTTTTAGATTTTCATCTTACAACTTCTTAGCTTATAGAAATTGTTCATCACAACTCAATAAAACCAAAAAATGACCGCACTATATTCCTTCAAATCTGAAAACTTATCCTTTATTATCTTAAAGCACCACGAGGTTTTAAAAATTTCTTCTTAATACTAGATTGTCCTGTCAAATTTTTGATGCAGCTACGTTACTAACCAAACTATGTGTTTATCTGCAGCTAAGCAATTCAATACTGATCTTGCACCCAGAAAGGCAGCAATCAAGCTTATGATACAGGATGAGCTCACAAAATTAGCCGATGAAGCTGATGATGAAGATGAAGAGGATGGAGATGGCGATAAAAATGAAGCAAAGCCTGGTAGTAAAGAGGTGGAAGCCTGATTTACAACTCTGCAGCTGAAGAATTGGTAAAGTATGTGATTGACCATCCTTATTGCCTTATTTCTGCTCTGGTAATAAAGAAAATTAGATAGTATGTATGTGTTGTAGTTGCTTGCGTGCTTGTTAGTCTGTACAAGTAGCTGTAATCTATCGATAGATGTCCATAATATTCTGGCAATCAAACAAAGTCTTTTGCTAGAGATAGTCTTAGAACAGTTGACTTGACTCGACTTGAACTCGAACTTTATCCCTTATGCTGCAGGATGCAGATTGTAATATACACAATTCTTCAACTTGTGTTAGATCCTTTTCTTTTGAGTTCTGATCTAAACCAACATTTTGGAACTAAATGTTGATCGATCTTAGAGATAAGTTTTAGCCCCGACTACACCTGATTCGATGTAAGCTTGACCGCCGTAGTAGGCGTTGTTTGGTTGTTCAATGTTCACTCACATGGCCATTTGACAAAATAAAAAATCATTCCATTTTAGAGAAATGTAGCGCTATTAGAATTATTATAAAAAACATTAGAGGGTAATGGATTTTCAAATTTTGGAAGGGGCATTGTATGAGCCTATAAAGAAGGAAAAGGTGATCATATGTCTTTGGTTAACAGTAGTGAGTAGAGTATTGTCAAAGTGTGGTGTGCACCTATCAGTTTTTAAATCATTTTCATGAATTTATTCGCTTTCTACCCTATCCTTTTTGGACCATTTTATATTTTTAACTTGTAAGCATCGAAATTAAACAAGATTTTATAAATACACCTAAAATGAAAGGAGATAGCTATAGCCTATGTGGAATAAATCCACCAGCTTATGCATTTATAATCCTATTCCTCCTATAAGAATTAACTTGTTTATCATTTGTTATGAACATGAAATACATCAGTAAATTCATCTACTTTTTCTCTAATCAACAAATTTATCCTTTTCTCATCTTATTCACAATTCCACAAGCTTATATCAATATGTTTTATAGTTGTATTTTTCCTTTATTTTACATCAATTTTTTTAATTGACGCTCAAATATTGCTTACTCAACGGACATATAATATGCATAAAATGATATGAACATCTCGAGTCTCTATATTACTAGTAATAGAAATCGAAAATGAAAAATTTGTATTTTATATTGAACTAATCTTAGTTCAACATAAATCTATTACGATGTTTTGAAAGATTTACGAAGAGACATGGTGTACTAAAACAAAAAATGTGAGTCTTAATGTTGAAAGAAAAGCAAATCAACAAATTAAATAAGAGCCCTTTTAAAAAAGATTACTAATTGTACTATAATAAATCACAAAAATTAAAATATTTAACAATTAACCTCTATATTTTGAACATCTTCTATAGCCCCATCATGATTAACGAATTTTGAATTCATCTTTAATTCTGTTTGATAAAATTTACAAAATAACACAATGAAAAGTAAATAAAGTGAACTAAAATCTTCCTAACTTATATCTAAGTCAATAGATTTATTTTACTTGCATCCAATTACACTGTGTTAGTTGCATATTCAAATGTAAAGTGATTTATTATAAAAATGAATAAATAAAAGTAAATAAACCTTAAAACCTCCCAAAAACTACATGCCAAACCAAGCTTGAAGCAAAGATTTAGTCCAAGAAAGTGGGGTCCAAACACAATCTACCATTGAAAAGCATCCACATGTCAAATGTTCTCCATGGATGGTTGAGATCATATCCTTTACCTCGACCAATCTAATCCATTGAATCTTATCTCTTCCTTCATTACAACCCCTCATTCTTATCGATAAACAACGGTTTATAATCTTCCACGTTTCTTCTTACACCAATTTTTTTCACCTTTTCTTCTCCTTTTTTTATTTAGTCCTTCTATCTTCCATTTTCTAATCCAATGAACAAACAACAAATACTCCAATAACCCAAATCATTCCTGCTTCTTTCTCTCTCCTCCTTCCGCCTTCTTCTCTGATTCTTCTCCCAAATTTCTTTTCCGATTTTCTTGGATTATTGTAAGAATTCAGTCAATTTCTCCTGCAAATTTTGTAAACTGACATCTCATTGCTCAATGATCAAGTCTCTTTTTGAGGTAAATTTTGTTTATTTTTGTGCATTTCATCTAATTGAAGATTAATCGATCACCAACGCAGCTGAGAATTAATTTCAGGTCGGAGAAATATTTTTGCAGATCAAAAGATTTTACTGTGTTTGATTATTTGGGTAAAGAAGAGTAGGTAATCAGAGGAAAAAATTGTTAAATTGTGAAAGAAGAATCAAAGATAAAAAATGGCGGACTCGGACAATGATTCTGGAGGAAAATCAAACGATCACGGTTTCCACCATGGAAATTCACTGACCTCATCATCACCACGAGAACAAGATCGATTTCTCCCAATCGCCAACGTGAGTCGTATAATGAAAAAGGCTCTACCAGCAAACGCAAAAATCTCAAAAGACGCAAAAGAAACTGTTCAGGAATGCGTTTCGGAGTTCATAAGTTTCATAACAGGAGAAGCAAGCGATAAATGTCAAAGAGAAAAGAGGAAAACCATCAATGGCGACGATCTTCTATGGGCGATGACTACACTAGGGTTTGAAGAATATGTTGATCCGTTAAAGGTTTATTTACACCGGTTCAGGGAATTAGAAGGTGAAAAAACCGGGACTGGTATGCCGGTTCAGGGGAATAATAGTGGGGGTGGTGGTAGTAGTAATAATAATGGTGGAAATGGTGGGGGTGTTTTTGGAATTGGACATGTGATTGGTCAAGGTGGACACGTGTATGGATATGGTGGTGGTAGTGGTAGTGGGGGTAATAGGGGGATTTAGATGTGGGCCCTTGTTGAGGTAATGGTGGGGTTTACCTTTAAATATTTTTTTTAATATTGTGGGTCCCAAATCCCAATTATATTTTTTTAGCTTTTTTTTTTAGAGTATGTGGAATTAGAGTTGAAAGCTGGAGATATTATTTAGAGTGGAATTGCCTGATGGTGGAGTAGTAAATACTACTAAGACCTAAGAAGAATATGGTTGATTAATTTTGGTCATGTCTTGTATTAGCTTTGGACTTTTAGTGTACATCACTATATCAACTATCATTGTAATATTGTAACTTTGTATTGACTTCAAAAGGATTTTTAAAGACTCGATCAAATTTTAATTTATTTCAAGAGATGTAATTATGTTATTTTGTGTAATTTGTAAAGTTATACCTAAGTTTGATTACCAAGCTTGTAATTATGAGGTTAATTTATGATCTTGTTTACAAAAAGGTACAAAACTATATTTGTAAACATATGAGCAATATTCAATTTTGCTAAAAAAATAGTAAATTAATAATTTTTGAATTGCTAAAATAAATTGCCCTAATTTTTTGAATTGTTTTAGTGAGTCTAAACTTCTTGCATATGTTCAATCCGTTCCAATATTAATAGGAGTAATTAACATTATTAACATGTAATTAATGAATGTTATTCGCTTTGGGTCAAACTTTTACCATGAATTCTTAGTAAGGTCATGAATTGAGGCGTAAGGATCACTGCAAACCTGGTGGACAACATTCCCTTGAAACCTAGACGTATAGGGGAGCATCTTTATCGGTTGCTGATGATCAATCTGGATCAGAGAATATAAAATATATAATTACTAATTTCTCTCGCCTGAGCATTTCTTTTAGCATCCGGCATTTGACGTTCCGATAAAAAGATGTACGCGTCTATTAGGTTTTGTTTCCTAATTACATATGTGGAAGACAGTAAACGAATTATTTCATCTAGGGTATATTTATACATAATATTTAATTTATTTTGAATTTAAGTGTTATCAGCTGACCTAAGCCATCACGCTAGATCCACTATGTAGACCCAACCATCTCAACACAAAATAAGTAGCGAATAAGGCCATCCTCTTAAAAGCCCAAAAATAAGGAGTGTTGTAGCTCAATGAAAAGGAATGGGCCAAATCCGAACGCAAACCCAGTTTGTGAGTGGGTCCATGTATTGCTTCTTGGACAACTCTAATAATCCACTCAAAGCCAATTGTGAACTACAATCCAATCCATGCCAATTGCTTCTATGCCAAGTCTTTTCTTTGATGTGTCTCCCTAGTCCCTACTCCCTACTATATAAATAAATTACATTCATATTTTTTTCAGAGTCGATTGGAATAATATTTTATGAGAAGAATAATTGTATCTTTGTTTGTAATAGTTAGTTAATTACTAGCATATATCTCATATATGTTTATCAAAACAAAATTGATATTATGGGAAAGCTTAAATGTAGGACCTAAAGTATAATTAGAAAAAAGATTTACGTTGAGTCAGCAATGCCCATGCTTGATTCTTTAGGAGACAAATTATAATGAATGTGTTCTTATCCTTTTGGGATGAGTATGAGTAGCTACAACCTACTTTCACGTATGATTTTCAGAGTTGTCAAGTTAATTTGAAGTGAAGCGTACACCGTCCCAACTACTACAATAATAGTTATCTTTGGTGGCGAATTTAGGATAAAATTTAATGATGTCAATAATATAATTAAAAAAATGTGTTAAATAAGGGTTGAGCATGAGTCAATACCGTTAAAGTTCATACCAACTTAACTAGTATATATAGATATGTTAGTATGGGTATATATAATTTTTAAATGCATGTTGTCAGTTGATAATATTAAATAAGTATAGCTTTTCAAATACTCACATTGATTTTTAGAAGAACGTTAAAGTACAATCATAGGACTAAAATTATTCTGTTTAATTGTGATCATTTATTACATAGACCTCACGTGTAAACAAGTCTTAAGTAGTAATCTACTTGGCTGCCATTGTGCACCTTGAAGGACCTATTAGATAACTCATCTCAGATTGATACTAACTTGGGCGTCAGAGTGGGTCCCTGGAAAAACATTCCGAGCCCTACTAACCCCTTGGTGTATTTTGTAGGAACAAAACATTACATAGCTGGGCAAAGGACTAAATCAGGCTTCCACCAGCATAAATCGTTTGATTATTCATTAATTAAGAGATTAAATTCTTAATTAATTGTTCTACAGAATCAGACAGACATATGAGTTAATAGTCTTAGAAAATGCTAAATTAAGAAATTATAATTGGTTGCTTTATAGGAGATTAGGAGTACTTCAATGTGACTTTTGAATGAATTTTCTCCATCAATCAATTATAAAAATGTGGATGCATATTAATACACTATAGTACTATGCTATATATATGTGATGTCTCACTTCTCTAGTGATGGTAAATTTTGCATGTGTTACTTATTACTCATGAATCACGCTATACTTAGGAAATGATCCTATTCCTATGTGGGGTTAGCAACTTAACAAGCTTTTTGCCTAACAAAAATACTCATATGATCCAAATTGAATGTTTAACATATCAAACTAGAAACATCAATGAATAGAACAATTTTAATTATTTATTATTATGTTAAAATAATTTATTTACATACTATTTTACTTTCAGTGTAATATTCAAATTACGTGATAATCTTTAGATAAGACTATAATCGTTATCAACGAAAAGTTTGGAGTGAGTTTGAACTCATACTTGTGGGCAACGAAGATTGCTAGACACATGTCATTGAGCAACTCTAGGTAAATAACCGTTATTTGCTAACTCGACAAATTACACTCATGTGGAGAGATTTGATAGGATGACATTTTGAAAATTGTAAATTACCTTTTTGTGTTTTGTTTATTTTATTAGTATATTTTTTTTGTCTTTTATGGTGATTTACAGATCACGGTGATTAATTAGGATATACTACATCTCATTAGAGACTAGACTAGACTATTAAACCCTTTAAGATACCATTTTAAACTTTGAGCATTATTAAAGTAAGGGATAATAATATATAATTGGTGTAGAATGTATCTTAGAGGATTTTACCTTAAGAAATTTAATTTCAGATCAATATATTCGATCGAAAGTGTGATAGTTTTTTCAAGTAAAATATAACAAATAAATTAAAATGAACATAATATGATTTTTTTTTTAAAGTTATTACTAGTATTTATAACTTCAATAATAGAAATCTTTTATTTTAATTATCATTTATCTTACCCACAAACTAATTTCTATTTTTATATCATCATCTATACAATTTTTGCCATATTTTTTATGATTATATTATATCTAAAAATCAAAGTAAGAGAATTATACATTAAAAAAGAAAAGAAGATTCCTTTTAAAAAAAAATAATAAAAAGATTCAGTGATCCACAAATTACTTCCTATTTAAAAAAATCATTTTCTTTCCTTTCTTTCTAACTTTCTTGAAGAAGCCTTTGCTTGCAGAACTTCCCATGTAATCTCGAAAACCACACTCTCCCCACTTTCTCTATCTACAAATCACACATTTTCTCTCACTACTATCTTCAATGGCGGATTTGCTCTGTAAATGCAGCGGAACAAGAAACTACTACTCCTTCAATGACCTGCTTTTCCAATCTAAAAATCGAAGAAACGTTTTCAAAAATTTTCGAAACGTTTCCACTCTTTTTCTTCCTTCCAAGAAACGGAGTTCTCTATTAAGTAAAAATAATTGCGTTTTCAGGTATAGATTGTTTAATATTTAGTTCAATTTATAATTTTACAAATTCAATTTATTACAGATTTTTTTTTCTGTTTTTAATTGTTTGATGCTAAAGATAGATTTTCTTGAAGGATTGCTTGGGTGATTTGATATGGGCATGCCTTTTTTCAATTACTAGATGAAATATGGAAATGGAATTTTTAAAATTTTGGGATTTGGGTTCTTTTGAGTTATTTACAGTGCCGTTCTTGGCATCTGATGGGCTCTATGCAAATTTTAAAAAAAGACCCTCTAAAGGGTCGATTCTAAATGTGTGTTTGAAAAATTAATTGAGACGAACAAGATGTATTATAATTATAATTATAATTATAAATGTACACATGTCATATACTCTTTTAATTGGTGAAAAAACTAATGGACATTTTTAAGTACCAACTCCGTTAACCAAAAATTTCAGATATGAGACCCTTTTTAATTTTGGACCTTAGGCAGCCTATGGTCAAGAACGACCCTAAACTCATAAATTGCTATTTTTGTTGGAATTATTGGTGATTTAATATACATGCTATAATTTAATTACTAAGATGAAATATAGAAAACATATTTTTTAATAAAAACAAAAGTGATGAATTATTTGTGGTTGGATTTACATATACGTGTTCATTTCAAATGCTGGAAGCTTGGATTTTTATTATTGGTCTCAAGGATGATGCTTGGAAATTTGTCTGTCAGTATGTGCATTAGGATGATGCTTGGAAATTTGTCTGAGTTTAATCAATGAAGGATGAGATGAATGTTGGTTTTAGATGGCATAACTGATGTTCTGCATGGTCTTTGTGAATTAGTAAAGTTTCATGCTGAATGCTATGCAATCGAACTTAGGATAGTTGATCGATACATACACACTCCAATCTAAATTTATGTTTGTATTTACTGTCATAGAATATGGGGGTAGTGTAGGGAGTCGGGGTAGGTCGTAGAGGGGCAGAAACACTTAAATGGAGGCTGTTGGGATGAGTTGTCCCACATCGACAAATTGAAAATGATGTGCACACTTTATAAGTTATTGGAGACCTTCTTCCTATTGCCATATGGTTTTGAGATGGTTTATATCTCCTTGGCTTGTGAAGTGTGTGCACCTCGTGTTTTCCCCGATAATTGCTGGCATTCACAATAAGTCCAGCCTAATTTGACATGGTATCAGAAGCCAGTGTGACAAGAGGTCACGGGTTCGAATCTCAATCACCCACCCTTCATTTAAAAGTGGAATATTTAGCATCAGGTTCGAGGAGAGCCTGTGTTGCATCCACACTTCTAGCCAAGGGGCTCTCGTGTGAGGGGGCGTGTTAGAGTATATAACATATCTTGGGGCCTTAACCATCAGCTTAAGCTTTTGGTTGATTTGGTTCCTTGACAGAGGCAGCGGATGATTGCAGTTTTTGGGAGGAGGAGAATGTGTAAACTTTATATGAAAATCAGGAATTGAAAATGTAAGCATTAATTTAGAAGAGCATGAGTTGAAAGTCTTGTGTTGGAATATAGTACTTTCCAATACACGGGCACTACAATGATGATTCTATCACAATCTTGATCTGTTGGATGGCATTCAATGGAGATTCTTTCTCGACAACGACTTGATAGATTAATCACAATCATAAGAAGTTTTCTTGTGACTTGATGAAATTAATAAACGTGTTGGACACTGAAACTTGAGAACTAATTCTCCATTAGTAGCCATGTTTTTGTATTGGATTACTCTAAAAGAGATATAAAGCAAAAACCCTTTGATAGGCAAGTTCAAAGGATGAGACTCACTTATGGAAATCAAATCGAGGAAATTAATCTTTAACAATTTCTTTTGTGTGTTTGAGTTCTCAAAAAATCTAGAGAGGATTTCTGAACTTTTGTGTAAAAACATTAGAGAATAATCAATCATAATTACAATATAATTAATGCTTTTCCCTAAAAATAACTCCCAAGTAGGTTTACAATATCCAACTAAGTTGCTTTAAAGGAAAGCACTTTCCCATTTCAGAGCATTTTTCCCCATTACGTGCATGACTTATTCAAGGCATTATTGCTCGAGAAATTATGAAGATGCATGAAAAATATCACCGCCACACTCTTCGGTGAGTTACGTAACACAATAGAACACTGTCGGTCATTCAGCCCAATCTTCTCTTCCCTTGCGCCAAGACCAACAACTCATGTACATAGGCGACAAATCGTCGATACAACTTCAATCTTCTTTTTAGGAGTTGAGCCTACTCTTTGTTTAAGTCAATCAATGAATTGTCAACTCCTTGGAAAATTTGTTATCAACATTATGACATTTTAACTTAAAACCATAGAATTGCCTCAACTCATGCCTTGCGCTTGATCACAATGACCACATTATTGGAAACACCATGTAGTTATAATACACATTCCAAGTTTTCGACGTCTTGAGGGTTAGTTTTGTTTAGAGTCTCAAGGCATTTCTATGAGATGGTTAGTTGCTAATAACAATATTGCATTATCCAAAGTCATTAAGTGACTTTCATCCATGGTGAGGTTTAAGGGGGTTGGATCTATGCAACCTTCTGCTTGTTAGTGATAACACTAATAAAGAGGTCGTTTCTGATTGACCCGTGGTCGTAAACATCATGTGAAAGTGCACGTATTATAATGAGTCGTTTTACTAAAGTCATATAATTCGACATCAAAGAATTAAAATCTTTGGCCTTGTCAAAATAAAGGACACAATAGTTTGCTTTTAATGTTAATCTAATTTGAAATAACATAGATTTGAATACTTAGGTTTACTTTGATGGTTCCATGTACTTGTACTCTTGTGGAATCACCAATCAAAGTTAAAGTGTGGCTCTTGCTTGTACTCTTGAATTTTTAACTAGATGCCTTTTTAAAGGTTATTTAGTTTTTGCATTTGTTCGTTGTATTTCTGTTTGAAAGGCCTTGTTCTGTATGAGTTATTTGATCTTGTTGACCCGTATTGGATAGATAGAGGACCACAAAACATATCTTTAAAAATAACATGGATAATAATATTCAATAAGAGAACATAGCTGAAAATTGATAGGGATGGAGTGATTAGTATTCTCATTTGGACATCTACTGTCCACTATTGAACTGCTTTTATGGGGAGCATTCTTCTTGGTATTGCATGTGTTATCAGGGCAGAGTGAAATAAGTATATATGAATAGGTATATGATTACTGTTTGAATTGCTTTTTTCGTTGATTGTGTAAGAAACTAAAGGTACCTAGTGATCTATCTCTTTTAGCATGGATGCACAAGAGAAGTCAAGATCCTTGATTTTAAAGTCATCTAAGCAGAAGAGAGTGCCAGTTTTCGTGATGATGCCTCTTGATTCCTTTGGCATTGACACTCTTGGGACTCCAAGGATAAAAAAGTGAGTATTTTGCGTAAGCCTTTTAATGTCTTTTTTATTCTTATTGAGAAATTATTATTTGGCGCCTTTTGTGAAATAAAATTTCAAATTCCTCTAGTCTTTACCTCTTTTAAATTACTCAATTACCGTTCTAAGTCAAATATTTGCGACTGGAAGATGATTATACACTTGTTTTGCCATTGCATGATTTTTTTCTTTCTTCACTACGTGATGAAGGTTCATCAATTTTTTTCATAAATCATAAGGATAGTTTTTTGCTCATTTATTTGTCTTTTACAGAATCAAGGCATTTTCTGTATCCCTTAAAGCACTCAAGCTGGCAGGTGTCCATGGGATTGCTGTTGAGGTCTGGTGGGGGATTGTGGAACGTACTCCTTATGCTTATGACTGGTCTCTTTATGAAGAACTTTTTAAATTGATTTCTGAAGCCGGTCTAAAGTTGCATATTGCTTTGTGTTTCCACTCGAATGTTCACTTATCATCTCAACTTAAAGGTTCTGTGACCCTTCCAATGTGGATTCAGAAGGTGGTTGTACTTTGTCAATAAATCATCTCTTGATTACTTCTTTATTTGCGTCTAGCTAGTTGAAAATTATTCGTTTATCCTGGGGATTTTTATGTATTTGCTAAAAATTAAAATTGCAAGTCCCAAATATGTGCCTCAGTAAAATCATCTCCTCAAGTTCAATTAATGTGATGATGGCTCCTCTTTGTGAGGAGTCACAATTTTCGAAACGTGGCACTTCTTTTTTTTTTTTCTCTTATTCGTATTGGATCAATTTTGATGTTCATCTTTATTTCCTCATATGTAAATTTGGGAATTTGTGAACCTCATTTCTTTTCGTTTCCTTCAGATTGGTGCTATCAACAGAGACATTTATTACCGAGACCAGAATGGGGATTTCTGTGACGATTATCTTACACTTGGAGTGGATGAGCTTCCTCTATTTTGTGGTCGTACTGCCCTCCAGTGTTATGAAGACTTCATCATCAATTTCCTTGACAAATTTGATTTATTAATCGGTCATGTTATTGAAGAAATTAGTGTTGGTCTTGGTCCTGCAGGTGAACTTAGGTAACATTTTTGGTGCCTTGTCCATGACCATCATTTATCTGATTCAATAGCTTACATGAGGTGATGTGCAGGTATCCTGCTCATCCATATGTAGATGGTCGATGGAGATTTCCTGGAATTGGTCAATTCCAATGCTATGACAAGTACATGTAAGCCAACTTACGAAACTTGCTTATGTTGTAGTAGTACAGGGTACTTCATAAACTTGCTTATACTCATATTCTGTAATCTGTGATAGAAGTTTCACCTATGCTGTGCAATTGCAGGATCGAGGATCTAAGAATGGCTGCTTGCCACGTAGGAAACCCTCAGTGGGGAGAGAAGGGCCCAGAGGATGCTGGTTGTTACAATAGCAGTCCATTATTTGTTCCTTTCTTTGATGGTGGTCAAAATTGTTTCCTTTCTGACTACGGCCAATTCTTCCTTGTATGTACTTCTGAAAGACAATCTCTTTTTTTTTTTTTTTTTTTTTTTCTTTTTTATGTTAATGTTTCTCAAGGGAATATCTCTTTACTATCAAAACACCGCCTTGTGCTCTATCATCTTTACTATCAAAACACCACGTTGTGCTCTATCACGTGTAAGAAGTAGAAATGCACTCATAATGTTGAGTTTTCATTCTTACAATACGAGGGCAAGACGTCTTCTGGGTTACGAATGGATCTTCTCTTTTCGACCTTTAACTTTGTGTATCAACAAAGTTACTGTGGGGGGAATTTTAGAATAATTAAGTGAAATGGTAGTTCTCATTTAATCAGAAAGTGAGACATTCTTCTGATGTGGTAGTAACAAGTAACAACAACATTGACATAGACTTAATCCCAAAAGATTGGGGTCGGCTACACGAACCAATATAGTTTCAGTGGTCGGCCACATGGATTCTTGACGTTCTTCTCCTTTCATTCCGATTTTCTACCATCCTAATTTGTAAGTCTAGGTCATTCATATCATTTCAGTTCCTATTCTCCAAGTCAACTTCGGTCTTTCTCGCCCTTTTTCTAAGTCTTTGAGCTCCAGCTTTCTATCGTCCTTACCTGTTCGCAAATACCAAAACCATCTTATACAAAAATGAAGGTAATGCTGTAATACTAGAAATTTATATGGTGTTGCTGATAAAAACTGGAAAATAGTTTCTGATTGAAAAAGTCGTATCTATTAGTTCTCAAGATAGTCTGACATCACAAATTTTTGTAGGAATGGTACAGTGGTAAGCTGATTCATCACGGAGATGTAATTCTTGGGAAAGCAGCAGATTTGTTGAAGAAGTATCAACAAAATGACAAAACTTCTGTGCTACTAGTTGCAAAGATCGGTGCAATATATTGGTGGTACCGGACATTGTCACATGCAGCAGAACTTACGGCTGGTTATTATAACACTGCTCTGAGAGATGGCTATGATCCATTGGCTTTGATGTTGTTTCGTCATGGGGCAGCTCTTCACATATCGTAAGATTTTACCTGTTAATCTCTCTATCTTTTCCTTAAAACTTAAGTCTACTGAATGAGTGAAGATTTAAGGAAAAAATCTAAGATAGTCCATTGACATAATTGTTTGAGATCCTTGTGCCTTGAATTGAATGCTTTACTTGTTAGTTTTCTGTTGTAATTGTTGAAAATCAGATTTTGTAAAGAAAATTTGCAAACTACCGCCTGATAAAATCACCCCCTGTTGTTAGAAAATTACATTATCGATCCTTTCTAACTTTTGTTGTTCGAGCTGGCTAGCTTGTAACAGGTTTTTGAAATCAGAGTTGTGTTGGTCCCACTATTTCAAAACGCAAGCTGTCATTAAGTAGCTCATTTGACACCAATAATTCGTTGCAATCAAATTTTTTTTGCGACAAGAAAAATAAAAAAAAGTCCTATGTTCATTTACACTAGAATCTAGATATTGCAAACCCTAGAGTAGGTCATAGGGATGACTGTGGGCTGAATTTTGCATCTGATTCTGTGTAACCTTTCTCCGTCTCTCCGACTTGATCAAATGTTGGATTTCCAAGCCGACTCCAACTCTAACCTACTTAATATGACTTTAGCATGGATCCTCAGACATCCAACGGTGAGGATACAGACCTACACTCCTACTGATGAAAGTGTAAATACACCCTTCTAAATAAAGAAAGATAGATTTATACTTGGTCAACACAAGAACAGGAACAAAATATCAAGGGATAGAACCAAAATTTAAGAACACTCTATGTTTTGGGGTTTTAGCTCAAAGATAAGACTCACTCAATTTCGCTAAATTCAATACTCAAGACACGCTCGAAGTATTAAAGGATTACTTGGGCTTTGGACATTAAGAAAAACAATTTTAAACACAGCTTTATTTTCGTTCCATCGACTATGGTTACTCAAAAAAACATATGAGCTTTTTATATAGAGCTATAACACATCAAAAGGAAGCTAAAAGAGTAGGAAAACAAAAGGGTGCAGTGGTCTATCACCTGAAGCATCAAGAGACAGCCACATGAAGCACCAAGGACTCTTAATTAACTCCCTAATTTAATAGCATTTACTTAGGCTGATTGATGACTATAATCGTCCTCCTAATTAACCCCAAAACTGAACAACCTCTTCAAACTTATTACATGACTCTTTGGTTAGCTTAGTTTTATTGCAAATGATGTTTAGAGCAAAAGGAAAAATAAAGCTTAAGTCGAATCCAATAGCTCATATAACCAATCAGCCATTTGCATACGATTCAGCCATGCACTTGATTGTAGAATTAATTTTAACCCAACTTATTAAACATGCAACAAACTCGGACTTATGACTAAATGGACTAAAACCAAGCACTACAACATCTGATGCAACAAGTTCATGAGCTAAAGAAAAGTTAAGTTCATTTGAATTTGGTTCACCTACTACGGTAAAAATTTCAACCTTTTATGCATAGTGTTGAAAACCTTTACAAATTTGTGGAGATTTTGACCAAGGAAGAAACGTTGGGGTGTATAAATTTTTGATGAAAACCTTTACAAATTTGTGCTACTTGAATCAAAACTTCTGCGGGAAAAACTCATTAGTTTTTCAAAATATCCAAGTTTTTATACTCCTAAATAAAAGCTTGCTTACTGTTGAAAGCTTATCTGTAGGTGTCTAGAAATGGTGGACGATGATACACCTGCAGGTTATTTTTGCAGTCCGGAAGAATTATTACAGCAGGTAATCTTTTGGTTTTCACACTTTCTCGTAAAAAAATATTTGCCTTTTGTTAATGTTTGTTTTTTAAATTCTTACTTTAGATCCTAGCTTATTGTAGTCTGCTTATGTTAGTCCTGCATTACATCTGATTTATATGCTGGAAGATTTCATTAGGTGGTTGCAGACCTGCAGCCGCTGTGAAAGTCTAAATATAAAGTTGCAATGATTTTGTATTCTAGTTATGCCTAGATGAACCCGACTAGCTTTAAAATTAATAGACACAGATGATTCGTGCTCCAATCTTCATCCTCCTTTTCGGCTTCTACCTTGGCTTTTAAATAATCTTGTCGGGGTCAGTTATGTTTTTGACCAGTACCTTGGTGAGTCAGACCTCTCCTAAGATCACCATTATTCAATTATTCAAAAGTCAGAATACAGAGCTGCTGGCGTCAAATGGATTAACAAAATTTTTGCTGCCTATAACAATGGCGTTATTATTATATATTATATTTTTTTCATGAATTCTTGTGTTTCAGCTTATTATTACATCCTTGTCCAGAAAATAAAGTTGGGTAGCACCGATTTTCATGAACAGGAAAATCAACAAACTCGAATTAAGACATTCTTACTGTTTTAATCTGTACTTTAATATTTTGGGGTATGAAATTAAGGGAAGAAAGTCATCCTAGCCTGGTGTTGTGAGGAAAAGTATGCTACATTTGGAAGATTTAAGGTTATGAAGTTAATGGCATAATCTATGTCGCTGCCTTCACAACTCGCCAAGGGGCTTCTTGACTGAATAATCAAAGTACCTTGTGATTTTTTCGCAAAAAGATTTACTTGATAAAACCTAATTTATTTACGTCGTAATTATATACAAGCCTGAAACTTTTTTCGTACAGAACCAGTTGTATCTGCCGATTTGGGAGCAGTGGGTAGTGGGTAGGATCCATGCCGAACACTTCTTCAAGTGTCCTGTTTTTCAATATAACCTTGGTATCACTGTTTCTATTTGGTTAAAAAAAATTCGTTTTTAAGACTCCCTTGTTTCTCATGCTCTTTGATGTGTGGATTCTATGACCAGTTCTGTTAGTAGCTCTTCGTTATACAAGTTAAATGATGTGCTTCTTTATCACAAAATTATACTCTTCATTATTTTATTTTGCAGAATTTAGCATCTCTTCATTCTTCCCTTGATAGAGCAGAACATGAACTTTTAGATTCCGTTTTAATTTGAGTGGTAGAAAGCAATTTACGGTTTAGAATGTATATTTGGTATCAAGGCCTTTTATTATTGTTTTGAGTGCAGCTTCAAAGTGTCTCAAAGAGAAGGACTATAAGCTTGACGGGAAGGAACTGTATTGAACGTTTTGACAAGGTAAACTTGCTTCTGAATGAATGCCTGGTGTGCACCCTGACCCATTCTGAATGTGATAGGATGGAATTTTTGGTATTTTTCACTTTTTGTGTGATAGAGTTGATGCAGCATACTATGGAACTTGTCTTTGGGGATGAAAATAACAATATTTTGATTTGACATTGCTAAAATATTTTATCTTCTTGCTTCTCATTGTTAGTTTGGATAATATTACATATTAATTGATATGCTTTGCAGGCTGGACTGCAGCAAATACAAGCCAATTGTTATAATCCTGAGGCGGAAACTGTAAGATCGTTCACGTACTTCAGATTAAGTGGCAATATTTTTAAGGCCGAAAATTGGAAAAACTTTGTTCCATTTGTGAGAAACATGAATGCAGAACAGTGAGAGCGAGACGTGGCATAATCATTTGATCTTTTGTTGTTAAAGAAATAGTCCTATATAGAAAGGCCTTGACTGCTCTCAAATTTTAGTGAGGCAGGGTGATTGAAGGGCCATTCCACACACTGACTACATCAACTTCTGTATTCTTCATTCTTTACAGATGTACATACCAGTTACCACATACCTAATTAGCCCCCTCCATTGTCAGTCACAACTGTAACAATTGTAATCAGCATTTTTTAGGTTTTCTTTTTTTTAAATGGCCCTTTGAATATAACATTGAAATGTACCAGTGATGAGCATTTACGAAAAAAAGGATTGTTTCCAGACATCATATTCAAATCAGTTAATGCATACTCCTGCTTGAATCCATGTTGATTGTTGAATGTATTTTGTGGATGCAACTCAGTGATCCTCGGAAACTGATCATGTGGCGTGTTGTGAACAAACCGGAAGACGCCTCTTTTTGGTCGGCCCACAATTTGCGTAGAAAAACTGTGCATGAGCTTGTTCAATTAGTATAGAACTCCGGCAGAGTATATAGGTATATTATAGAATAATATGCGCAATTGTTGTTTGGGGTAACATCGATTGCTTTTCTCTAGTTCTCCCTGTGAAGGGAGTACGGGTATGGATTGTCCTTCAACTTTCCTCACACAGACCCTGCTCTCGAGCGGGATATTGAGTATGATGATGAAGATATGTGGAATTGTATGACCAGAATCTTAGAATCATTAAATTTGATGGTAGATACGCAATTATGGTATGACTACCATAATTGATTTGGTTAGTATTTGTTCCAAAGTGCAAGCGGAAAAAACAAATGTATTATCAATTATGTTAAGCTAAACTTACACACATTACATAGTCACTCTTTTCTTAGACTATTCAAGATTGAAGTGAAATGAGGCATGTCGCCACTGATGCGACAGCTTTATAACGGGTGAGGTTAGGTTGGTATTGGTAAATACAATTTCAAAGAGAAAGATAAAGTGAAATGACATGTCTATATACCTTGGATAGAAGATGAAATAAATTTTAATACTTCTATTAAGGATTTTAAACTTGGATAAAAAAACGAAACAAGTACATACTAGTACAGATGTCGCTTCTTACGTGGTTTGAAATGATTAACATTATCAAAGTATCAACCTCACACACTCGCACTAATTAAATCATATTCGCCACTCTTAACCCTTTTGGGATAGCATGTAGTCTCTCTTTGCCTTTTTCCTTCATTCATACCAAATTGGTGTGTAACTAAATCAAACAGAACAACGTGGAAGTGAGAGAGATGGGCATAACAAAACTTCCGACTGATTTTAACTTAAAATACGTTTAACAGAATAGGGCGAGCGCTAGATAACCTCAATTACATAGGTGGGTTCACCACGTAAAGGCAAGAGGCAAATTAGGGCAACTAGATCACCCAAAATTAAAACTCAACTGTTTTAGCACCATAAAAACTTGTCTAAACAATGACATCACGTGTATCCATCCTCAACAAAAAAGGGGGGAAAAGGGGATTTGTATCATCTAAAGTCATGCTTCATGCAGCTAGGACTGTCCTACTGCCTACTGGACATCTATTTGAACTCAGCTTTCATTTGGCAGGTTTACGTGGACCTCAGATGGTTTCCTGATTTATACTAGGACCAGACAAGGCAAATATGGAATGGACGAACCAGATAGATTTTGGTCCCATTGGTCCAATAAGTAGACTTGACATGAGTCTCTATCCGAGACAAACTGATAGTGATCCGTTTGCTTTCCGAATTTCCTCTATATCCCACTCATTATTCATATTGGCGATGCATGCTTGTGATACCATTGCTCTCCCTCGGAAGTTTATTCGGCAGGTTCAGGTTCCGCCAGGCTTGCCCATGTTGCTTCTGAAACTGTATTACTCTGATACGATCAAAATAACCTAGCCTTATATAGTTCTAAATATTTTCCAAAAAAGTCAATGTCAAACAGCATCAAAAAGAACCACTATTGGTATTTGGTATGGTTATATACTTAACTAAAACTATTGATTGAGGTACATGGACTAAATGTACTACTACTGAGTACTGAGGACCTTTTACATTGCATCTACCATGGCTGCTGGCTGCCAAATGGAACGTGCCCCTAACACAGAATAAGGCAGACTGCGAGCCCTAAATATCAATTAGACATTCATTCAAATAACTATAAAAACACAGCACAAACTGATCAAAGTTGTCACTCACTGCCCTCATTCATGTTTTATAGTTCCAAATATTTGTCGTTATACACCAGCAATCAATATTCTGTATTATCATGAGCAAGAGTGTGTAAAGTTGTTGGATGAACCTATCGGATTCTGATCTAAAAAAATCATACACAATATTTACACACTCTTAGCATTGATCTCCTTAATTCATAAATGATGCGCACGCGCATCGCTCAAAGGTGATTATAGCCGACATTAGAGTAAAAAAAACAAAAAAGAAAGTGGAGGGAAGAAAAAAACAAGTGGTATATGACAGCAGATGCTCTTTCATTTTTGTACAATTGATGCACTTATCTAACTTCAATCAAACTAAACCCCACAAGAAATATATTAGTTTGCAGAGGGAGCTATCAAAAACCCCCCACAAGGTTATCAAGTCATTACTTTCTTCGATAATAACCTTGGGAATTATACATGTGTAAGTTTGGCCCTTGATAATGAAAATATATGATGCTCCATAATTTTTGTAACTCCAAGTTTCTGATAGTTCTTATCAGTTGTCTACCTCACTCACAAATAATTTTAGATATTTCATTTAAATGTGAACAAGAAAACAAAAAACTAACTCATTTAAAAAAAACTATAGATGTATAATATAATAAATAATAATATGAATAACTTCTCAAAAAATTTGTAGTCTGTTCTGCTTCCTGAGTAGTAGCTATCAGCCATCAGGGATCCATAATTAAGTACCAACCATCAAGTGTGTGTACCCAATCCAATAGGAAGCTCAAGCCAAGTAATTCATTACTGTTAATGTATTTAAAATGAGAAAAGAATTGATAGTAATAAGAAAAGAGAGAAAAAAAAAGGCTACAGAAAAGTTTCCAACTAGACATACAAAAACATTTCACTAGATATTGACATCACATAGTAGGGGACCATGAGAAGCTGACCCAAGCACCATGTAATATTGGGTGTCCCATCTAGTTTGTTCTCTAAATATTCAACTTTGGTGTGTTCATCTTATTACAATGATTCATACTTTCATGTTTCCATTCCCTCTTTTCTTTAGCTTAATTAGATGCTTTTAACCCATCAATTTATATAATCTTATACTAGATTCTCCCTACAGGCTACAGCCCACCTGAGCTTAATACAAGCATATTGACATCCCCAATGAATATAAAGGACTAGACTAGGAAAACGAACCCAAATTTGTGATTTTAAATTATCTTCAAACTAAAGGAAACATTAATTTAAACCAAGAATTGGCATGATTTTGTCAAAAATGGAAGCTAGGGTCTGAATTGATGTCTTAAGAACCATTTGAGTAAACTAAATGGAGCTTTTTAGTAATTTTTAGGCAGTACCCTATACTTGCTTTTATTTGGATGAAAAGATGAAATAAATGGATGATACTATTACTATATCACTCATGTAAATAAGCAAAAAGGGAAAGTGAATAAATGTAACTACAATTTCAGCATCTCCACTTGTAGAAGATATTTGCTAAATTTTTCCTAGCAGTAAAAATAAGTGGTAGAATCACAAAATATAGAGTTAGCTAGCTCAAAAATGCTATCATGATTTGACAAAGACTTGTAACTTGTAAGCTGTTCATATTTAAGTAAAATTCAAGCAAAGACAGATGTAAAAAGATCAGCAGATCACTCTTTCGATTCTTTTTATGTTTCTTATGGGGAAGCTGGTTTTGAAGTAGGATAAGTCCTATATGAGGGCAGTAAAGCAAGGAAGGATGATTGTAAAGTAAATCTCTTGCAATCTCATGAAAAATTGACAACTTCAAAGTGAAGAGTATATTCACAAAATCCCATACCATTCTATGTGCCTCTCTCCATGGAATTCGAGAATGCAATTTTCAAATTGTGTACCCAACAAGATAGAAGACAAAGAACACCCTATTTACAAATACAATATTGCAGTCAGCTATCAAGAATCAATTGGAAACTACCTCATTATTAACATAAGGGTCATTATTACTTTATTAGTTTATCACAAGAATAAGTTTGCATACATTAACCTGCGCAAAGCTGAGAACCCCAACTAGCTGGAAGCCTAAGAGGTAGCCTCTAGATAACACTGGGAAAATGGAATAATAGTTGCTCATAACACAAATATTCGAAAACAGCAACGAACTAAGTAGCTATACTAATATTTTAGATAAAACTTTGATAGAAAAGCATATCATGAATTAAAAGAAGGATAAGAGTAAAGTAGTACACAAAAGGATTACATCATAATAAAGCAAAGCACAAATTAATACTTTGCAGAGCAGAGAACCTGAAGATATTTTCCTCTCAGATTAGATCTTCCTGCATTTTTAAGCCATAGATTTTAAGGAGCTTTAGACTCTCCATTGATTCTTTGAAATTCTTGTCCTCATCAAAATACCTCAGTTGGATTATGAAAATATCTAGTGAAGTATTTCCTGTCACATTAAATATATAAAATTACTTCAAACTATAACGTGGAAGCATAATGCAGAAAGATAAACAATGTTGGGTGATGATATCACCTTTAGATACTGAAAACAATAAAGGGAGAGTCTTTTGCATCACTTCTATCAATGGCGAGAATCGGAGGAAGCGGAAGACAGCCTATTAGGATGGCCATCATTTACCTCCTCGCCCTGAAGCCGAGTGGGAAAGTGGAACCCTGAGAATCCACCAGAAGCAAAACCAAGGCCTAGTATGCCTTGTGGGTGGACTGCAATAGCTTGATTATGATTATGTTCATTTGAGCTAGCAATTTTAAAGCAAGGGTCACTAATCCACGCTCGGATAGACGGCGTGTTACTGGACTGAAGGGGTCCCCTCTGTGTAAAAAACTGGTTGTGTTGGCCACCACCAAACAGTGGTTGCAATAGTGGCGAAGGCTGATTGAAAACATAACCACCTCCACCACTGCTACCATCACTTCCACCAACACTGTGGGTTTCGGTTCCAGTGTGTTGGGTGTTCCAGCCAACAACCAGTTTGTGGAGCCGTCCCAAATTGGGATTGGGTTGATGCTGACTATCAACCCAACCAGTGTTCGGATTCTCAAACCCAATCGGGACAGCTCTGGGAAACAGTGAATGTTGTTGTTCATCATGAACAGCATTAGTACCATGGTGATGTGATTGTGATTGCATTAGAATTGGGTCCTGAAAAGACAGCAAAGACAGCTTCAAATCTTGGCTCTGCCTACCATCACCACCACCACCTCTCTGCAACAACCCACCTTGAGGGTAATCTTTGAAATCAGATACCAAGCTCGCAGTGGTGGGCCCTGCATTACCCCCACCCATAGGAAAGAAAGACTTTATAGTATCAGCAATGGCATCAGAATCCAATGAAGGTGGTAACAAACTAGAACCTGAGTTATTAGCATTATTAAACAGCTGTTGTTGCTCCTCATCACCATACATCCCCTCAGTACTTCTTCCATCGCCCTTACGCTCCGGTGATTCTCCAACAACATCATTCTTCCGTCTTCGCCTGTTTGAGGTCGTAAAATTCATACTAGTTGGACTCCAAGCAGGCAACTGTTCAAGTTCATCTATTGCAGCCTTAGCCTTTTTAATCAACCAGTCTACAGCCTTACTCGGACGGCCATACCCAAGACGATCCTGAACATCATAAAATTGTATAGCTGTATGAGCCGAGAGACGAACCCTCCGGTCTCGCGGCCCTTTAGCAGTACAAACCTTGCTATGACGGTCCTTTAAGCCCGTAGCTCTGACAATGTGGCCACCTTGAACTTCTACTATCTCTCCTATCCCAGATTTTCTCAAAGATGCTCTATTAGAACCTGATTGTTGCTGCTTGTGCTGCTGTGAAGAAGAATCTCCAATTCCCATTGAGGCCTTTGGTCGAGCATGTTGTGTGCTTGCGGGAATTGAAGAGGATGAAGGCAAAAAAGCTCTTTTCTTAATGGGTTGCTGAGATTCTGAAATGGGTACCAGGTTTTGGGGTTGTAGTTGAGAATAAAGGTCTCTAAGTTGTTGCCCAGCTTGAGATTGTTGAAGAAAAAAGTGGTTATGGTTGAAGGATGATGGTGGCTGTTGTTGCAATAGTGGTGGTGGAAATGGTAGTCTTTGATTCAGTGGTTGATCTACATCTCTGGGGAGGTTGTGATGGTGATTCCTCCGAGGATCCAGACTCAAACCCTTGTCCTGTTTTTGTTGTTCCAGTTTTGGATGTGGGGTGACACAGACTAATAATGATGAAATTGTTTTAGTGGAAATGGATATTGTTGAATAGTGTTATAGTGGTGTTGTTGCTTCTGAAATAGCAACACTTGTGAAAGATGAAACCCTCTGGCCTCTGCCATTCAACTGTACCATATCCATTAAAGATGTTACCTTTCACCTCTTACTGCCTTACTGGTACAAGTAGACAACAAAATTGTGTAAAAACAGAAGAAAAAAGAAGCCATATTTGTTTTGGTGTTTAACACTAAGTCACTAAGCCATACATAACATACCCATTTATTTGATGAAAAAAATGGGAGACAAGGTTACAGGTTGTTTGATTATATAGGCACTCTATCACAGGTGAAGATTTTTTGGGGGACTGTAGACTCCTATTCCTATGACTGGTGACTGGTATATGTGTACTATCGCAGTTTCATTTTAATTGGTGAGAGAAAAAGCAAGGAAAGAAGAACGAGGATTTTTGAAAGGAGAAAATATAATTGTGAGTATGTTGGTTACAAATGAAATTAGCTTGTAAACAAAGGAAAGGGGGGCCCGGGCCAGGCTAATGACTCAAGGAACACTAAAATATCCAATTTGGGTTGTAGCACTAGCCACTAGCCAGAGCCAGACTAGAGGTGCTCAACGCCAACGGAGTTGGCCATGCCACTTGTAGTACACCCAGACCCAGGTTTGAGGTTACAATTACATGCTTTGTTTGGTCACAATTTAAATTAAAACTAAAATCACACACCCAAAGCCCAAAATTAAAACTAAGTCCATATTCAAGAATTTGCTTTTTTAGATCCCAAGTTCACTTGCTGGACTTATTTTGCCCCCAAAAAAGATACAGTCTCAAAAAGCATACAAGGCCTCAAATCAAGCCATGAACTAGTTCAAACTTATAGCCTGCAGCCTCATCGCTTTATTATGAGACCATCTCACTGTGAGACGAGTTCATACAAAAGGCTTAGTATGTTAAAAGTTTTATTATTACCTATTTAACCCAATGAGACACGTCTCATGGTGAGACTGTTTTATCCAAGAATTTGTATAATTTCTTTACCCATTATACTTGTGTTTCATAATCATATTGAATTATAAAAATTGATTCAAATTTAGTATTTAAAAATTTTAAAAATTCAAATTTAAATTTAAGTTAATTTCACTCTTATTTTAATGTAACTAAAGTTTGAGAATTATAAAATAACTACTCAAAACTTGTCATTCTCAAAATTTTCATTTATAATTTGATATTTGAAATTTGTTACTTGAAATGAACTTTTAATTCCCAAACACAACCTAATGTTTAGTAGTGTACTAGTGTGTTTGGCGTACTAGATTAAATAGTTATTAGAGATTTATGGAAGTTAAATCTTTATATTAAAAAATGTTATTGTTCAACGTTTAGTAGTGTAGATAGTTGTTTTAGACATTATAACTTGTAACGTTTCAAAATAGCAAATGTATTGCTTTATTTTTTCTCTCTCTAACTTCAAGAGCAACTTCTATATGTATAGCTACAGTTACCTATAACTAATACTTCTCCCGACAGCTAATAATTTTCAAAATTCTTATAATAGCTAGAGATATAGAATTACTTTATCTCCAAAATTATTGGCATTAATTATGAACTTTGAAAAAAAATTCTCTACTCAAGTCCAATTGGTTAAGGTATATTAGCTTTTTTTTTGAGTTAAGGTACATTAACTTGATTATTATTTTCCTTTTAAAAAAAACATAATTATCATTTGAGTACAAATTAAATATCTTTGTAATGAGTTGATAATCAGTGCTGAGTCCTCCACTCTTTGCTTTGCTGTGGTCATTGGCAAAACAACAAAACACATCTCTTCAGTCTTCACACTTACTTACATTTCTTCAAAAATATCAAATTTTCGGCCATGGCCACAGCTATTCTCTCTTCTTCACCTACATCTTTCAAGTTCATTCCCAAAACCCTTCACTCATCTTCCCTTATTCCTCTCAAAAATCATTCTTTTATCTCCTTAATTAAACCACCCACATCCCCAAAAAGACTCATTCTTTGTCAATCCAAGAAAAACAATGATGTTGCTGATGTCCCAGATAGATTAATCTCTGCAATTTCCTATTTTTACCCCTTTTTTGATGGTATCCAATACGGTAAATATGTTGTTAATCAGTTTACCCCTCTTCAACTCCTTATTCAACCTTTGCTTCCTGCTATTAGGGTCTTTAAAAGCTTTCCTCTAAATGGGGTTTTGGTATTTTTTGCCCTTTATTTTGTTGTTGTGCGAAACTCTAATTTTAGTAGATATGTGAGGTTCAACACTATGCAAGCTATTGTTCTTGATGTTCTGCTTATTTTTCCCGACCTTTTGGAGAGGACATTTAACCCAAGAGATGGGATTGGTTTGGATTTGATGATGAGTTTGGATAGTACTGTCTTTTTGTTCTTATTGGTGAGTTTGATTTATGGGACTTCTACTTGTGCAATTGGTCAAATTCCCAGATTGCCTATTGTTGCTGAAGCTGCTGAAAGGCAAGTTCTTTAACAACATGTTTCCAATTTCAATAAGGTTATTCTTATTTTATGTGTTTATATGGTTATTTAGTTACAAATTGTATTAAATTATATACTCTAGAATTATTGAGCTGAAGACAGTTTTGTGCTTCAGAAAATTGCTGTAATTTTCCTGATATAGATGAATAGAAGTTAATTATTTGCTTTTGGAATTATGTCTTTTTGGTGTATCCTTTATATTCCCAATTGATTGAATGACAATTGAATACAGTTTGCAATTCATGCTAATTAGGTATACACATGTTTCAGTTTGCAATTCATGACAGATTATTGAATTAGGTATCACTGGTTGGATGAGTTTTGTTGTTGGTGTACCTTTTGAATTTTAACCTTTGAAATTCATAAATGTGAGTTTTGTTAGTAGCATTTTTTACCTGAATAGCATAGTGGAGCTCGGACTTGAGACTGTATGCACTTAAGTAGCTGCTAGCACGCTACACGCTCTATGCTACGCGCTAATGAAAATGAAAGGCCTTTCTCAATCAGCACTTGCAAGTGTGTTTTTGTATGGTAAATTGGGTTGTAAAGCTTCAAAAATCCTATATCAGGAATCCATTTTCTTGCGATAGCAAGCGCAAGAGATAATGTTACTTTTATGCTATGTTTCAATGAAATTTTGGAGGAAAAGGGAAAAAGGGAATAATGAGGGTCCTTTGTTTATTTAGGATGGAAGGGGAGGAGGAGCGAAATGATGGTTTACATACTAACTACCTTCCAGATCTTTCCCGGAGAGATTAACATGATTGAAGGAGTTAACCATTTTAAATCCTCCCTCTCCAAATTCGGCAGGTAAGCGAAGTCCAAACAAAGGAAATACTATCCCCCTAAATTCTTCCCAAGTTATCATAAATGTGAGTTTTGTTAGCATGATTGTTTTCTCAAGTGGGCAGAGCATCAGTTATCACCCTCTTTCTTGCCAAGCATCCCAAGTTGTTCACTTTCATTTTTGAATTGCAAAATATTCTGAATTGTTCGGGAAATATTCAACACTTTTGAATTATTAGAATTTATTCAGCCAAGTATTGCGATTTTGATTGCAAATAGTAAAAAGAGCAGTTTAGGTGTACTCGTCATTTATTTTGAGTTTCAACATAAATAATTACTTGCAAAAACAACCGTTCTAGGTGATTAATGTCACTTCAGCTGAGAAAACTTTGGTCTTAAATAACTTCATTCTAACTTGTTTTGATGGTTCCCTGGCTTAGGAATTCACCATCTCAGATGACCTTAAACTCAATAGTTATCAGAAATCAGCTAAGTTTCTTACTTTCTTTGGTGCTAGAACCAAACTTTGCAGAGTTGTTCCTTCCTTTGATCCTGTCTAAAACAATATTCTTTTCTTGAAGAAGCCGAAATACATCTGGTCCATCAACCACATGAGCTGCATTCGGATCATTAGATAACCAAGGATTTCTCTGCACAAGCACAATGAGTAAGCCATATTTCATACCTGTTACCTTGGAGTTAAGGCTTTTGTTTGTCTTATTTTGTGCTTTCCTATCTCAAACTTTTGCATTGTCCAACGTATTATCATATAAAATTACCCAGCTTCTTTCAATCTAATCATGCTTTTAACTCTACTATACAATGCTTTTAGCCAAGTCCTTGTTAACCTTTCTTTCGGTTCCACTTTAGTCATCTCTTCGTCCTTTAGACTCACCAATAAGTCTTCCGAGCTTAATTTCCTTCCATTCTGACCATTACAGACTTTCTAGGAGGAATGGTAAGATTTTTTGTTCAACCGGACATCGATGGTGAGAGAAGTGCCTGTTTTGTCTGATCAATTACAGAAATCCTGTATATCATTTGAATATTCCAGATGAATGGGATATGGTCTTCGTCGCTAGGGCGAACAAACTAACAACCCTACACATGGTTCATGTTGGAAATACTTCACGTGTGACGGTGTGAGACAAGATCCCACATCGATAAAATAGTGGGTTGTTGACTTGTATATATATTGCGTGGGCTAATCTTCCTACTACCATATGGTTTTGGGAATTAATGAACCTCACCTAGTATATAAACAATGCAAGTCTACGCTCTTGACCCGTGGGTTTGTGGGCCCGAGCCCACGAGTGTCCTGTGTGTACACGAGTGGGCCACGGTGAGATTATGTGGGCATGGCTGCGCCGATAAGCTACTTGACACCATGTTTAAACAATAACATAGTGACATTTTTACTTTATGCAGTGAGATGCAGATGTATGATCAATGATGGACTCATTCGTGTGTACAGAATTATGCTTAACAAAACTTTATCCCAATGGTTAACAAAAGTCAGAAAAGGATAAGAATATGTATTGCTTAACCATCCATTTCAAGCAATTTTCATGTAGCAACACCTGATAATTTTGATCTGAGATTCACATGTATGAAAGAAAACTAACTATATTTGCCTTTTTTTCAAAAAATAGTTTTTGGTAAACTATTTTTGAAAGAAAGTTTTTTTTATCAAACAATACACCCTATGAGAAGATGAACTAAGGATTTATGTCATTAATATGGTAGGGAAAGCATATAAGTATGATCTTTGGAAAATCTTTTCTGTATTTAATTTGTTATCACTACAATCACTTTGTTTTTCCTTTGTAGGAAAATTGTTCATTAAATTAAATGATGTATAATGTTTATGTATGTGAAGATATAAATAGTTTTTTTTTCCTTACAAGAGTTTATAATAAATGACTTTTTATTTGCCCAAACGTCATATTTCACATATTTGAACGCTTACATCATGCTATAGGCGTATATCAATTTAAGTAGATGTTAGTGGTTTAATGAAGCTAAAGTGCTACTATTGAAAAGTTAACATTGTTCGGTAAAATAGTTGTTTAAGTAAGAAAAGTTAGAACTTTTTGAAATCAAAAGTAATGCTTGAAGATATTATAAACATTTTCCTCAACAAATTATATTCTAACAATACTATTAAATAATTATACAAAGTTAATTTGACGGTTAAATTAGTAACAGCTTGGCTAGCTTGCATAGTTGGGCTTAGGCTATAGATGAGTATACTAGTATAAAACTAACAATTAAAACCAATCCAACAAGTTTTGGCCCTTTGGACCTAAGTCCATAAAATTTTATTTTATTATAATTAAAAAGTGAGACAAATAATAGCAAAAACATAGTAAAACGGAATTAAATAAAATTAGTCCAATATCTGTGCTGCTGCTGGAGCCTGGATGAATCGAAGAAGAAGATGAAAAGAGGAAGAAAAGAAGGATCGTTGAAAGAAGCGGCGATAGTTTTGAGTGCGGTCGCTTTTGGTTGGTTAACCATCGAGCTTGCTTTGAAGCCTTTACTCGACAAAGCTCGAGCTGCTCTCGATAAATCTGATCCTGGTCGTGATCCTGATGATGACGATCATCATCATGCCGTTTCTGATGGTCCTCCAAGTGGTGAGGATTGAAATTTTTAGAAATATCTGTAGGATGTAGCTAGCTGTGATGGTAGCTAGTATCACTATTTAGTATTTAGGGTTTGGTAGGAATAGGATTGTTATTTTAGAGAAATGAAGAAATTAGAGCTTCTAATGTTGTAACTGCAAATTGTAGTTGTATGTGAAAATATATGATGTTTAATTGTGATTAAATTGGTGATTGGTGGTGTTATTGATGTTAGTAAAGTGATTGTTGTTTGTGAATTGTGATTAAATGGTAGACAAAAGGGTGTGGTTGAATTAAGATTGAGGCCTAGATTAGATTAGGGAGATCTTATGAAAACTTAATCCGATCTAGACATGTATGCCTAATATATGCCATTGATAATTGATAATTGATTATTCAAAATTGATGATTGATAATTGAGATAATTGATAAAAGAAAGCATACTGATGAGTGATGAGTGATGAGATGCAAAAGTCAAAATTGGGGATGGGAGAATGAGAGTAAGAGCTTGAAGTTGAAGATAAGTGATGTAATTAGTAATTACAGAAACTTATGCTTATAGCCTTTTGTAGCAAAGTGTTATTGTAAATTTGTAATGAATGAAGCAACATTTACACAATTCCAATTCCAATTAACAGTAAAACTAAAGGTTTCCACATAAAAACTATTTTCTCCAAAGAGAGGGACATCAAGGCCCTTACACCAATTGCCCATTAATATTGCCTAACATAAATTTTCATTCAAACCAACTTAATTACACCACATATCCATAAATTTCCATTCCAAACAATTTGTATTTTTTTTTTATTTTCAACGCTTACGTTAATTCAAACGCATTTTCAAGGATATGTGCGTATTAAATTGTGGTTACAACTTAACTTACATGAACATAATAATAGATACTAAATTTAAGAAAATAACACAAATATATGTATTGCTAATTTAAAAGTTCTCTACTTAGAGTATAAATGTAGAGCTTATAAATAATAGGGCCAATTTTGCTTAGTTGCATCCTTGCATATGTCTAATGTTTCAAATTGACATGTTCAGATTAACGTATAAATTAGGTTACTCATATGTAAAAATAATAAAATAACTTTTGTAAAAATAACTTTTCTAGTTGATTTAATGTAAGTCAAAATCTTAAATTTCAAACTATTTAAATTAATAAATATATAAAGCTGATTTAACAAGTAGTTGTAATATGAAAATAAGTGATTTTAAGTCACATAAATGCTAACCACATGTATTTTCATTTCAATTTAACGCAACTTAAGGAAAATTTGGTCCACATGATTGGATCAGATGCTACAATTTGTCCACAACCACAAGACACCCCCCCAGGCCCCAGATCTAGGTGAACACACTAGTCCTTTTTACTCCAACACCAAAAACTGTATAATAAATAAATCAACCAACTACATAAATTTATCCATTTTTACCAATGCTGTTCTCAAGAAAACAAAGCAATCCACATCATCTTTGACAAACTCATAAAAAAATCATACATACTACTCTCTCCGTTCTCTAATGTTCTTTCCGTTTGAAATAATTTATTTTAAGGAGAGAGAAATTTAATTAAAATATTTTTAAAAGATTAAATATATTCATGTGAGATCTCATTAAATTCATCTTAATGTATACTTTTTTATTATGAGTTTTTAATAATTTTTTATTAAGATTAGAATCTATCTAGGTGAGAGCAAATAGTTTAAATGGCATGACTCATGCATTGTTAAGATCAAATTTTAGATATGAGTTCATTCTGATTGTCTGTTGACTTTAAAGGAGCTCAATTTAAGCTAATTTTATTTAACTATTGATATTCAAAAAACAAAAAGATATGAGTTCTTAGATTCTGATAATTATTATAAAAATGTAATTGCTACTCCTTACTTGAAAAATTTTCTTAATCATATGTTGTACATGAACTTTGACTAATAACTTACAAAATGAATGAAATAATCGCATATTTAATAGTTAAAGTTAATTAGTAATACATCCTGCATTATTGACAAGCTTTTCTCCACTAATGAATTCAAAGATTACTCCATATTTTTCCAAGCTACATAAACCCAAAAGCAATTTTCTTCACTATAACAATAATTCAAACCTACCACCACCTATATAGTAGTGTATAATATTGTCCTTAAACTAACTTCAAGAATTTTCTTCTTGTTGTATTTCATCTCTTTTGCAATGTGTCTTTTAGTTTTTATTTAATTCTTCTTCTTTTTACTTGAGATACATATTTGGAAGTATTTTTCCTAATTTATTATCAATTTTGTTATATAATAGTAGTAGTTTTATTCATCTCATAATCATAGTCTGCTTAATTTATTTAATCCAAATTAATATATTTATTTCAAATAAAATTAATTTTAGAGTATGTAATATTTTACATGAATATTACATGATGACTGCTAACTAATAGTATTAAGTTATAAAATACAACACATAATGAGAAATAAAACATTTTGGTAACAATTTCATCAATCAATCAATTTAAAAGTATTTTACTCTGTATAATTTCACATACAAAAATTTGTAGATGAACTATATGCTTAATTTTGCATCAATAGATTATACTTTATGGTTATATTTATAATCTAGCTAACGAAATTGATGTTTTTGCAATCTATCAAGAGCAATTAGACATTATTGCAAACAATCAAACACTACTATAACACTCTTAATTAATAGGAATAATAGTATAAAGTGAGAAGAATACAGGTAGCTATTTTATTACCACAATATGCTTTATATTTTCTACTCCGTTTGTTTTAATTTTAAATATTTTATTTGCTTTTTACACGTTTGTCAACCATTAATTTAGTAAACCATATATTAAGATGAATCATATGAGGTCTTATTTATTTGACTATGTTACAATGTATGAATTAAGATAAAATATAATTTAAGAGTGATTGATAAATAGTAACTCAAAAGTAAAATTGACATTTAAAAAGAATTTTAATTCTTTGAGATTAAGTCTTTGACATTAATAAATAATAATAATAATAATAATAATAATAATGTGGAGTATCGTTTTTTTAAAGAATGCAAAAGTCTCACAAGTGACAACCACTACAGTTTAAGGAAGGTTTCGGAAATAGTGAAATTAATTAAATTAAAAACAACAAATTATTTTGACACAAAGTTAAATGTCCTCAACCTCATAGTGGGTTTACATGTAAATCCAGCACAATTCCAAACCCACTTTCCACCCAACTTCACACATACTTTAGTCTTTAGCAATTAGCAGTGTAGCTCACCACAACACTCCTCTACTTTATTCTCCCCCTCAGCCTCAGGCCTCAAAACACTTTCATTTCCCCAATCCTTCACTCTCTCCTTTCACTCCCCACACAAAAACCAAAAACCATTACAACCAAACAGTACTCCCCAATCATCCCATCCCCAATGAAAAAAACACTCCTCCTCTTTGGAGCATTGCTCCTCTTCCTCCTCTCCTTTACCCCAACCAATGCCCATAACATCACCAAAATCTTAGCCAAATTCCCTGAATTCTCCTCCTTCAACCACTACCTCACCCTCACCCACCTCGCTCCAGATATCAACAACCGTGAAACCATTACCGTTCTCGCCCCTGACAATGCCGCCATGAACGTCCTCCTTGACAAACACCTCCCTATCTCCGCCCTCAAAAACGTTCTTGCTCTCCACGTCCTTCTCGATTACTTCGGCGCTAAGAAGCTCCACCAAATCACCGACGGTACTGCCCTCGCCGCCACAATGTATCAAGCCACCGGTTCCGCTCCTGGAACTACCGGTTTCGTCAACATCACCGATCTCAAAGGAGGCAAAGTTGGCTTCGCCGCCACTAAAGACGCAGACGAAAGCGGAAATTTACCATTAGATGCTACATTTGTCAAATCAGTTAAGGAAATCCCTTACAATATCTCCGTCATTCAAATCAGTCACGTCTTATCAAATCCCGAGGCGGAAGCACCAGCTCCAGCTCCTGAAGTACAAAACATTACTGACGTTATGTCAGCTCATGGTTGCAAAGCATTCGCTGATACGCTCACTCAGTACCCTGACGCACTAAGTACTTACACAAACTCACTCGAAGGCGGATTAACTGTTTTCTGTCCTACTGACGACGCATTCAAAGGTTTTCAACCTAAATTCAAGAACTTAACCAAAGACGAAAAGAACTCTCTTCTACTCTACCATGCAGTACCGATTTACTACTCCATGTCAATGCTCAAATCCAGTAACGGATTAATGAATACTTTAGCTACCGATGGAAAGAAGAAGTTCGATTTCGAGGTACAAAACGAAGGAAGGTCAGTGACATTGAAGACTAAGATAGTTGTTGCTACGATTACTGGAACTTTGTTGGATGAAGATCCAGTTGCGATTTATACTGTTGATAAGGTTTTAAAGCCAAAGGAAATTTTCAAGAAGTCAGAGATTTCGCCAGCTCCGGCACCGGCACCAGAAGCTGAAGCGCCGAAGTCTTCCAAGAAAAAGAAGCATCATTCGCCTCCAGCGCCTCCAAGTGATGATTCATCTGATTCGCCGGCTGATGCGCCGGCAGATGGACCATCGGAGGATGATGCGGCTGATGAGGAGAAGAGTGACGGAGGAGAGAGGATGCAGGGGATAAAGAAGAAGATGATGGTGTCGGTGGGATTTTGGTTGATTGTTTTTACTTCACTGTTATAGATGAGGTAAAACGACATAGTTTGGTTGAAGTGAAAGGAAAAAATAAATTGGAGTATTAATTTGGGTAAAAAAAAATGTGAAGGCTTAAAAAAAAGATATGAGGAAATTGTAATATGGTCATATGTGGTCATGTGGATTTAATTATTTATTTATGATGTACTAGTATTGTGAATGAGCCCAAATTATTGTCATCTTATGTGGGGGGTTTATTTTAGAATTTGTGAACAATATTTGTTTGTTGTCTGTGTGCGATCGTTTTTTAAAAAATCAAGGGGAGGTTTAGGTTTTCTGGTTGTTCTAAATATCATATTTTGCTGTATTTGATTTTTGCTTTGGGAAATTGTAGACACACAAATTGAAGATAATTTATGGTGAATGAGATATTTTGTTCATTTTTTATGTAATTTTTTTGAGTTTATGTTTAAAATTTTTTATTTTAATACATACTGTTAAATAATAGGTCAGGTTTTAGGTAATTGTTTTTGGAATACAAATGAAAATATAATTAAAATATAATTAGAATAATGGTTTTGTATGTTTTGAATCTTGGATTTTCACTTGTGAATTTGCTAAATTGCTATTCAATTGAAACAAACTTAAACAAGGAAAAATTACGTATAATGATAAGCAAGGTGGAATATCAATCAAATAAATAGGAAAATTATTGTCATCCAAAATTGAATTAATTCAAAAACATATAGTATTGATATAATCGTAATAAGCACTTTATTTTTTTGAATTGACAAAACTCCTAAAAATACTACCTCCGTCCTTAATTACTTGCACCATTTGCTTTTTCACATTCCCCAATGCACGAATTCAATCATTAATATCTCTAATTATACATATCGAAAAATTATGAAAACTCAAAATTTATAAGCTTTGAATCCAGATGATTCAAACAAGATCTCATATGACTATGTTTTGACTTATAGAATACCGACAATATAAAAGTCAATTTGCTAAATGAATAGTACCGAAGTCAACTATGTTGCAAGTAAATAAGAACGGAGAAAGTATTAGACAAGATTTGATTAAAAGATTTAACATTGACCTAAACTAGGTATTCCATGTTGATATCAACAAAAATACTAACCGTTAAATGTACGTTCTTATTATTATAATACACGTTGAAAGATTTGATCAAGTGTTTAAGAAGCAGAGGTAACATGGAAGTTATTATAAAAGTTAAGTTATCTCGAGAGATGAAGTTGCTAGGGGTGATTAATTAGTTTGGTTGTTAATGTTCTCATATTATAATTGATAATTGTATTTTGTCGTAATTGGAGTAAATATCGTATCTTTAATATAAAATCTTAAGATTGAATCTCATCTAGCTTTTCTATTTCTTTAGCCTATCCTATAATTTAAAAAATAAAACTAAAAATTTATCATTGTATTTCATAATAAAATTATAATAAATCTCTAATGTTCTTCTCATTTGGAATATTTCACCTTAAAGAGAGAGAAATTTAATAAATATTTTTGACATATATTTAGAAGATAAAATACATCAATGTGAGATTTCATAAGATTTTTCTTAATGTATACTTTTTTGTTATGTATTTTTATTATGTGTATTACTGTATTTAGAGATATTTCATTGAAAACTGTAAAAAAAGTAAATGGAAAGGACGAAAAGAAGAGGGAGTATAAATAATTAAATAAAATTTATTGGTTCCAGACCAATCTAATTAAATAGCACGTGAATATATTTTGACCTATAGATGTCTATAAAAAAATTATATATAAATTTGTAAGTAATGGTTATGGTCATGGTCATTAACTTAGCATCCCGCATAAAGATAGGGTCCAGCGGATGAAGTAGTGGACAAACCATACACGTACTCCTCAACGCACACAAACAGTTAGACCTCCAAAGTAAAGTGAGCCCTATAAATAAAGAGACGAGTAAACCGAAAAAACTTATGAGAGAAATGCCGTCAAAAAAAAAAAAAGAACGGGACTAGGATTGTGCCTAAAAGCTAAAAAGAACAGGAAGAGGTAGAAAAAAGGAATATCAAAAGTTTGGAATACGAATTTTACGTCTCAAATTACTCATATGCCTCACCAGGTCGTCAGAGAGGTGTAGCTCACACAAATTGATTTTTAATTGCTCTCCCCATGTTTTCTTAGGTACTTCATATTTCAACTTCTCTTTTCCTCTACTATGAGGCTATCCACCATTCTAACAGTTGCGTTGACAGTCTTTCTCTTCAAATGTCCAGACCAACTCAAATTGTTTTCACGAAACTTTGTCGATAGGGCAATCCCTAACTTCTCTTTTCACATTTTGATTCTTAACCTCGTCCACTTATAAGCCCGCACATCCACCCCAACATACCCATCTCTATTACATCAATCTTTTGTGTATTATACTTTCTTCGTTTTAACTTACTTGCACCGTTTCAAGATAACGTACTATTCATTCATTTATCTTTAATTTGTGATTAGTTTTTAATTTATAAATTAAAATACAGTCAAGTAAGATAGTGTTTGATTTGTCTCAATATAAAGTTTATTAGTATTAAATTTTTATAATTTTTTATTAAATATAATTAAAACTATTAAAAATTAAATTAGCTAGTGTATTAAACTACGTGAAAAGTTAAATAGCGTAAAATAAATAAAAAATATTTATAGTAAAAATATGAAAGTAGAAGGTAAAATTAGAAAAGGAGCTGAGCTGGAAGCCTGGAATTAGGGTGAGTTGGTGGACATAGCACGTGAAAAAGCATATGAGATGACGAAGCAACAAGTGAAGGGCCCACAACAATTGTCTATTTAATAGCTTCCCAATGCATATGGACCCTTCCTTAACCTCCTGGCTCCTTTATTAATCAAATCATCTCGTAAATTTAGGTAAAAATTTATCTTAAAAACTCTTATAATTTAAAAAAAAAGAAAAAAAATAAAATAAAATACTAGTAAATGATTTCTCCATTCTAAAAGTATTCCTTGATTACTCTCGTGTATAGTTTATTATAAAGACTTATATTTATTGTCATTTATTGAAATAATTTATTATAAAGAACTCACGTCTAATACAAGCCCTTAACAGTAATTTTTATTAAGTACTATAGTTTTTAAAACTTTCTTAATAAAGTACAATTAAAAATACTAAGAATTCAAATAGTGTATCAATAAGTGTCAAAATAAGAGATAAGAGATTTCATTAAAATAAGAGGGAATAGTATTTTTGGTGATAGTATACAAATACTTTACTTATTTTTAGTGGGTAATACCGCAATAGACTAATAGTAGTAACAATTGTAAACAAAAAAAAAGGCATAAATAAATGTAGAGGGGGAGCGTAAGCAATTTATGGAAGAAAGGCAGAGTTAAGGCAAAAGTGATTCGGTGGCAGGTGGGCATGTGATGTGACCCAAACCCAATTCACACTTACTAGTAACTGGAGCCTGGAGGTATAAATAAACCCAATTTTTATTTGTCGCCACCCTTTTAATGAAATCGCCACCCCTATTTTTTAAAAAAAAAAAATTAAAAATTACAAAAATGCCATTGACCTAAAACTACCATAAAATCTAACTCAATAACAATTTTTTCATTCTAACTTTTTCATAATTCATAATTCAAACGAGTGGCTAATATGTATATCAACATCAAAACTTAATAAAGTTTATTAATTATTTTTAAATAAATATAATCACAAAAAAATAAATTACATAAATAAATTAAATAAAATATAATCACAAAATAATATATTAAATAAATAAATTAAATAATAAATAATGAATATAAAACAAAAAAAAAATTAAAAATCGCATGGTAAAATCGCACAAAACGTGCTATTGTACAATCGCACATTTTGTGCTATTGTACAATCGCACATTTTGTGCGATTATACCATGCCATTTTTCAAATTTTTTTTTTAATAAATAAAATTAAACATTAATTAATTATAAATAAAATTTATTAATTATTTTTAAATAAATATAATCACAAAACAATAAATTACATAAATAAATTAAATAAAACACAATCACAAAATAATATATTAAATAAATAAATTAAATAATAAATAATGAATAAAAAACAAAAAAAAAAATTAAAAATCGCATGGTAAAATCGCACAAAACGTGCTATTGTACAATCGCACATTTTGTGCTATTGTACAATCGCACATTTTGTGCTATTGTACAATCGCACATTTTGTGCGATTATACCATGCCATTTTTCAATTTTTTTTTTAATAAATAAACTTAAACATTAATTAATTATAAATAAAGTTTATTAATTATTTTTAAATAAATATAATCACAAAACAATAAATTACATAAATAAATTAAATAAAACATAATCACAAAATAATATATTAAATAAATAAATTAAATAATAAATAATGAATAAAAAACAAAAAAAAAATTAAAATCGCATGGTAAAATCGCACAAAACGTGCAATTGTACAATCGCACATTTTGTGCTATTGTACAATCGCACATTTTGTGCTATTGTACAATCGCACATTTTGTGCGATTATACCATGCCATTTTTCAATTTTTTTTTTAATAAATAAACTTAAACATTAATTAATTATAAATAAAGTTTATTAATTATTTTTAAATAAATATAATCACAAAAAAATAAATTACATAAATAAATTAAATAAAACATAATCACAAAATAATATATTAAATAAATTAATTAAATAATAAATAATGAATATAAAACAAAAAAAAAATTAAAAATCGCATGGTAAAATCGCACAAAACGTGCTATTGTACAATCGCACATTTTGTGCTATTGTACAATCGCACATTTTGTGCGATTATACCATGCCATTTTTCAAATTTTTTTTTTAATAAATAAAATTAAACATTAATTAATTATAAATAAAATTTATTAATTATTTTTAAATAAATATAATCACAAAACAATAAATTACATAAATAAATTAAATAAAACACAATCACAAAATAATATATTAAATAAATAAATTAAATAATAAATAATGAATAAAAAACAAAAAAAAAAAATTAAAAATCGCATGGTAAAATCGCACAAAACGTGCTATTGTACAATCGCACATTTTGTGCTATTGTACAATCGCACATTTTGTGCTATTGTACAATCGCACATTTTGTGCGATTATACCATGCCATTTTTTAATTTTTTTTTTTAATAAATAAACTTAAACATTAATTAATTATAAATAAAGTTTATTAATTATTTTTAAATAAATATAATCACAAAACAATAAATTACATAAATAAATTAAATAAAACATAATCACAAAATAATATATTAAATAAATAAATTAAATAATAAATAATGAATAAAAAACAAAAAAAAAATTAAAATCGCATGGTAAAATCGCACAAAACGTGCAATTGTACAATCGCACATTTTGTGCTATTGTACAATCGCACATTTTGTGCTATTGTACAATCGCACATTTTGTGCGATTATACCATGCCATTTTTCAATTTTTTTTTTAATAAATAAACTTAAACATTAATTAATTATAAATAAAGTTTATTAATTATTTTTAAATAAATATAATCACAAAACAATAAATTACATAAATAAATTAAATAAAACATAATCACAAAATAATATATTAAATAAATAAATTAAATAATAAATAATGAATAAAAAAAAAAAAAATCGCACAAAACGTGCTATTGTACAATCGCACATTTTGTGCTATTGTACAATCGCACATTTTGTGCTATTGTACAATCGCACATTTTGTGCTATTGTACAATCGCACATTTTGTGCTATTGTACAATCGCACATTTTGTGCGATTATACCATGCCATTTTTCAATTTTTTTTTTAATAAATAAACTTAAACATTAATTAATTATAAATAAATACAATCACAAAACAATAATTTACATAAACAAATTAAATAAAACAATAGATAATGAATAAAAAAACAAAAAATTAAAAGAAAATCGCATGGTACAATCGCACAAAATGTGCGATTGTACAATAGCATATTTTGTGCGATATTTAACGGGATTTTTTCTTTTTTTTTTTTAATTTTTTTTAAATATTTCGAAACGAAAAACAAACTTACCGAATCGTATTCTTGTTCATTTTGGTTCGCCATTGTAGTACGATTACTAAATTTAGCTAATTTCGATTTGGAGCGTTTTTTGTTTAAGAAATTTTTAGATATCTGAAATTTGAATTTTTAATACAGCTTTTCATTCCTTCTATAGTAACTTTAATTAATTTATTATTTTTTTTTATTTATTTTTTTTTAAATAGGGGTGGCGATTTCATTAAAAAGGTGGCGACAAATAATAATGCCCTAAATAAATTACAAACAATCTATTGGGTTGTCTTATCTATGTTCGGGGACTGGAGCCTGGAGGTATAGAAGGAGTTGGGATTTGGATTTCAATTCACTTTCATTGTTTTGGGCTTCATTGCTAAAGATGAGACTCATATGCACATGGTCCATGATCCAAATACCTTAAGTTTAAGATGTGGAAATATGTATTTTGGAGAAACAAAATTAAGTTTTATCAAACAAAACATGTTTACTTATGTTAATTTTCTTGACGGAAATATTATTGCATTTATAACCCGGATAACGAGAAAAACACGAGTAGATTTTAGTTGGATTGTATTTATTTGATTTAAAAAATAAGAGGATAACAAGACTACAAAAGAGATAGCCTTTGAAATAAAGTAGTCAGGGCAATGACTCGAAATTGACTAAATTTTTTCTCACACCACATTCTTTATAGGTCCTATTAGGATATTTTGGTAATAAAACATAGTTATCGTAGCCAATTTGTAATGGAAACATAGTATTATGGTTTTCCATTGAAGCAAAGACAATTGTATGAAGTATGGTTGGTTTGTTGGTATTAGTTGGGTTAAAATGTGTTTGGTCTTTGAAAGAGCGGCTTTGTAGATGAATAATATCTCAAGACTGAAGTGGTGAGCTGGATGACAAGTTGATGTTTTGGTTTATAGGTTAAGTTAAGCAGTGGTTAGTATATTTATGAAAGCCTTAGCACTTAGCAGTTAAAGAAATAGAGGTTCATTGGAAGGAATAGGATTGAACTGAAAGCACCTTAAAAACTATACTAATATTAATATCCAGCTTATAAATGGAAATGGGACGGACTACATTTCTGTATGTCATTAGTTTTTGTCCTACTGCCTATGACTATGAAGCATTCTACAATAATACACAACTCTATTTTATTATCAATCACAATCATGATCATTATCATTATCATTATCATATTCATATTCCAACGGCTAGTCAAGAGCTGTGGTGTGGATTTGTAGAATCATATGCTTATTCATACTTTTTATCCTACTATAATAATAATACTACTATAATTGTATAACAAAAATGGTGGGCCTTTTCTATTTCGACTTTAACCTAAGTCCTAACTCCTAAGTCCTAACCATACGGATCCTTCACATGACCCCTTTTCATTTTTTCAATTTTTGTCCACTTCCCATTTCTCCAAATCCTCACTTTTGTCCCTAAATAACAAATATACCCTTTTTCTTCTCAAATTTCATCAATACTAAAAAATTTAAACTTTCTTTTTTTTTTCTTACATAAAATTCTATATTCAAACTGAAGTGTATAAATTGGTTAACTTCATTGCTGATAAATTTAATTCCATTAGCGATTAATAAGCAACAGAAATTAAAATGAACATATATTGACTCACTGAAAAGGACCAACTGATAAATTATGTTATATATACTATTATACTTGACCAAAATTATTTAAAATGTTGAATATTTTGTATACTTTCACTTTTTCTTCATATATCCCATGGAGGCAAAGCAAAAATCTATCAAATATTACACATTATGATATTTTTTTATATCTTTAAACAATTAACACGTACTATTATTTAATATTAAGATGTCTAATTTTATAAAATCTGTACGGTGAGACATTAAACTATGTCCAATAAGTGAATAACATTAGTGAAGTAATAAGTAGAACAGCTTGACCTCCTCCGATATGCATAATGCACCTTGGAATCATTAATTTAGTGGTCAAATAAATAGTTGCACTCATTATATGATTTATTAATGTTACTATACAGAATTTCATGCAGCATAATCTTGAATCCTACCCTGCAGCCTGCAGGTTTCATCTCACTCACATCATTTAATATTTTCTACCAATATCAAACATAATCTTGGATCGAATTAGGAACCAAGAGTTTAGGGTCAAACTAGGGGTTGCTCCTATTTCCGATAAAATGCGAGAAAATAGATTGAGGTGGTTTGGACATGTGAAGAGAAAGACTTTCGACGCCCCTGTGAGGAGAGTCGAGAGCATTATAGTGGAGGGTAAGAGGAACCGAGGAAGACCTAGGAAAACTTGGGAGGAGCAGGTTAGAGTAGACTTACGTGAGTTAAACCTCTCTGAGGATCTGACCACGGATAGGAGTAGTTGGAGGCGTCTTATCCAGGTTTCAGACTTTATCTTTTAGCGGTTTTCGCGCTTTCTTGCGTGTCCTAGTTCCTTGTGTGTTTTTTTTTTTTTTTTTTTTTTTTTTTTTTTTTTTTTTTTCACGTTTATTTAATTCTACATGTGTATTGGGTCTATTATTTGTTGTTTTTATTTCTCATGGCAGGTACGTATCTTCATCTTCTTCGAGCCGGGGGACTCTTCTTTTGGCCGTGCTCTCCTTTACGGGTATGAGTTGCCGCCGTCCTTCCCTCCCCAGACCCTGCTCATAGTCTTCTATGAGCGGGATATACTGGGTAGGATGATGATGATGATGATGATCAAACAAAATCATCAATTTCAATCTTTTAAGGATTAAAGTTATCTTATTTGAATATCAAATATATTTAAGCTATAATTCTCAATTTAAATTTCAACTCTCACTTACCCCTTTCCATTCCCTCACCATGTTTTGCAATAAAAACAATTTAGTATTCTAAAAGGTCTTCAAAGAACCGTTTTTTTTTTGACTAATAAAGCCTTAAAATAAATTGTAAATGAATTAACAAAGTAATATTCTTATCCTTTTTACTTTTCCATTCTAACCGACATTCCACGCGCCTATTTCCTATTTCCTAACCGTTTAAACCCCATTATCTCCCTCTAAGCAAAACACATTCTTTGGGATAACCCTCCCTGTTCTTCAGTCTCTGTAATGATCATACTCTCCGAAAATTCCAGAAATCATCACCAAATTCAACCACAATCTCCTTATTCTTGAACAATATCAAATACCCATTCACATATTATGCAAACAAAACCATGATTTCATCTTCAAGAACAAGAATCCATCTTTTTCTGCTAATCTTTCTTTTTCTTGCAATCTCAATCTCTTCTTCTACCATTAGTTTCCACTTCTCATCTTTTAACCCCAGAAACTTCACTTTGTTGGGTGATTCATATCTGAAAAATGGAGTCGTTGGTCTCACGAGAGATGTTACTGTTCCTACTACAAGTTCTGGTTCAATCATTTACAATTATCCAATCCCCTTTTTTGATATCGAAGCAAATAGAACGGCTTCATTCTCTGCCAAATTCTCTTTTTCTATCAGTAATGTTAATCCTACTTCATCATCTGGTGATGGATTAGCATTCTTTCTCTCTCCTGATAATCAAACAATTGGTAGTTCAGGTGGGTATTTGGGTCTTGTTAATTCTACTGACTTAACCAAGAATAGGTTTATTGCAATTGAATTTGATACTAAACTTGATCCTCATTTCAATGATCCAAATGATAATCATGTGGGTTTGGATGTTGATAGTTTGATTTCAATTCAAACTAGTAATTTGGGGTCAAATGGGCTTGATTTAAAGAGTGGGGATTTGATTAATGTGTGGATTGATTACAAGAATGAGGAAAAAGTAGTTAAAGTTTATATGAGCTACTCTAATACCAAGCCTGCCAACCCTGTTTTAGATGTTGAAATTGATCTTTCTGAATACTTAAAAGAGTTTGTGTATGTGGGGTTTTCAGGTTCTACTGAGGGCAGCACTGAAGTTCATCTTGTTGAGACTTTTGCACTTCAAACTTTTGGCTTTTCGCCAAGAAGACCTCATTATAAGACTCATAATGTGTCTGAGACTTCCGTAATAATATCTCCTCCTCCTCCTCCTCCTCCACCTCTTCCTAGTGTTAGATCTAGCTCAAAGAAATTTCGAAAGAGGATTGGTTTGGGCCTTGCAATTTCTGGTTCCATATTCTGCTGTGCTGTTTTGATTGTTTTTGGTGCTTTGTATCTCAAGAAATGGAAGAATATCAAGAAATTGAAGAGCTTTAAGGCAGAAATGGTAACTGGCCCTAGACAGTTTTGCTACAAAGAGCTGAAACTAGCTACTAAAGGGTTCCATTCAAGTAGAATTTTGGGGAATGGTGCATTTGGGACAGTGTATAAAGCAAATTTCATATCTTCAGGAAATGTTGCAGCTGTGAAGAGATCAAAGCATAGCCATGAAGGTAAAACAGAGTTTCTCGCGGAGTTGTCGATCATAGCTTGTTTGAGGCACAAAAACTTGGTTCAACTGCAAGGTTGGTGTGTAGAAAAAGATGAATTGTTGCTGGTTTATGACTTTATGCCTAATGGAAGCCTTGACAAAGTGCTTTATCCTGTTTCAAAGAGTGACGCAAACCCACTCCCTTGGGCTCAAAGATACAATATAGCAGTTGGTTTAGCCTCAGTTCTGACTTACTTACACCAGGAGTGTGAACAGCAAATCATACATAGAGATATCAAGACTAGCAATGTGATGTTAGATGGGAATTTCAATCCTCGACTAGGTGATTTCGGATTAGCTAGGATTATGGATCATGATAAAAGCCCGGTATCAACCTTAACAGCGGGAACAATGGGATACTTGGCTCCGGAGTATTTACAGTATGGGAAAGCTACTGAAAAGACTGATGTTTTCAGTTATGGTGTTGTAGTGCTTGAAGTGGCTTGTGGGAAGCAGCCTATAGAGAGAGAGAATGGTGATGAGAAGATGGTGAATTTGGTGGACTGGGTGTGGGGTTTGCATTCTGAGGGAAGGCTGATTGAAGCTGCTGATCAGAGGTTGAAAGGGGAGTTTGATGAGGATGAAATGAAGCAACTTCTGCTTGTTGGGTTAAGCTGCGCGAATCCTGATTGTTTAGAGAGGCCAAGTATGAGGAGGGTTCTTCAGATTCTTGACAATGAGGGGGATCCAGTATTGGTTCCAAAATCAAAGCCAACTTTAATCTTCTCAACAAGCTTACCACTCAGTATAGAAGATATTGTTTCAGATGATGATGATGATGATGAGATTAAGAGCTCAGAAGATAGGTTTCAGATAACAATTCAGTCTAGTCAGAATTTGAAAGAAATTTGTTGAACACTTAAAGATTCTTTCTTGTATTTTTTTTTTGTTTGATAATGATATTGCTGCATAGTGTGATCTAACTTGTAAGTCTTGAAATCAAATTTTAATTTTGTGAGTTCAAGATTTCTGTTGAACACTTTAAGACTTCTCAAGCTCACTATGCGCGATTACTCAAAATGACCAATAAATAGCCTATAACCGACCATAATTTGCTTTAATTAATTCACAATTCACGAGAACATTAGCGAATTGTGTAACACTAGGCAAACCATTACCATCTTTAGCAAAATGAGCAGGGAAGTTCAGAGGAATACAAGCACCTTGTTGATAAAGTTCCAGAGCATTGTATCTTAGGTCAATCTTCAAAAGACCGTAGCTTGACATGTTGTAGTGTTTACAACAACCTAACAAAGTAGTAGGAGTATGTTGTGGAGAATGCTTCTGACGGCTGCAAAAGCTCCTTGGGTTTGATCAATGATGCTACTAAGCACGACTCTAAGTTGAAAACAAATTAACTAAGAGATGCATTTGTACAAAACATGATAGCATGAAATTAGGAATCAGAGTTACTAAAAGTAATTTTCAAGGTCTTCAAAAGTATACAATTCTCAAAAAAACTCATGTCGCTTTGAAGAACTTGTTATTGAAGCCATCTAACCCTGGAACCTTATCATTAGGGATGCTCATAACAAGCCCTTTCTTTGTCGTTGCAATCCCATAAACCTCATGCATTTTGTGCCAATGTCCTAGTTTTTGGCCCATTTGACATTAGACCCCCAAGATATGTAGCATATTTATTGACACCCAGTATGACCTCGTTGTATCAGATAGACAAGCTTATCTAAGAATACGCTTCTTGTTTTACTCATCAGCTAAACAAGCTTATCGACATCTTCTGTAGTAAAAAGGGTAACAGGGAAGCAATTTAACTTTTGTTCAGTTGCAACTTGCAGGTACCAATAAAAGGGGGAAAAGATGCACTAAACGACTATAAAATTGCATGCTACCTCATCAGCTGATTTTCCTTTTGTTTCCTATCAACAGTCTCAAAGCTGCTGCTGCTACACCACATGCTTTTGTACTCTTACTGCCGGAGAATAAGGCGTGCAGCAAAAGCTCCATCCATCGCATGTTTCACTGGGCATGAGCGATAAAACCCATCTGCAGTTGAAAACTCTGATGGAACATATCTTTGTACTGGATCTATTTGGAATTCCTAAAACCCAACAACCAAACAAATAATAATCATAGACAAATAAAGAGAAGAAGGCAATTATATGGAAAAACTACAGGCGCTGTCAAAAATCATTAACCACATGCATATATTTATGTTGTCAGAAAAAATGTCATAGATCCCACAATAATAGTGGTTCATGATAGGAAATAGGAATAACTACAATTATACAGGTTACGAGAGGTTAAAAAACTAATGTGATAACTAAGCCAAATTAACACCTACCGGATGTCTAAGAAGAAAAGCAGACACCCTATCTTCATTTTCTCCAGGATCGATGGAGCAGGTACTATAAACAAGCACACCATCTGTTTTGACGAGCCTGTACATGTTAAATAGACATGAAAAAGGGAATTAATTGAGTAAAACAGGTCAACAACACAAGAATAGAGCCAATAACTCTAGTATTATCTCTTAAGTGCAATTTATATATCTAAGAATTCAGATGGCTCTTGAACTTACTTGCAAGCAGCATCCAAAAGCTCATCTTGCAAATTCTTTAGCTCTTCCATGTCTTCCAACTTCCTATTCCAACGCAAATCAGGCCTCTACAGAAAATATCCATTAGATTCAGGCTTTAGATACCACTTCCAATCAGGCAGCAAAATATGCATGTGTATATGTATAAAAGTATTATATATACTATATATATATTGCCAAACAAAATAAAACTTAAGTTTCAAATACATTAGAGCAATGAACAGCAATACCACCTACTTTAGAAAGTACACCAAGGCCAGAACATGGAGCGTCTAGCAGAACTTTATCAAACTTCAAATTCCTACTATCCTGAATAAATGGAACATCTGTTCAACTAAAAAGAGTTAGCCATCAAAACTTTAATTTGTATCACAGTTAACAACTTACTGCAAAAGTTCGAAGATCACTGTGAATGCAAGTGATCACATTATCGACGCATTGCAACTTGGCTGTTTCTTCAAGTATTCGTAGACGACCTTTATTTATGTCAGTTGCAGATATCATTCCTGAAAAGTTTGGCATTCAGAATCCAGAACCAGGTCCAGTATAATCACTTGCCATCAGTTACATTGACACTAAAATAAGTTTGATTTTTGCTACAAACCTTGACCATTCAAGCGAGAGGCCATGAAGAGTGTCTTTCCTCCAGGAGCAGCGCAACAATCAATAATGTGATCACCAGGCTGTGGATCAAGAACAGAAACAGCTAGACCTGCACAAAGAATCAATATTGTGTTAAGAGTGTCAGCTTGTAAGACTTCAATTGAAGTTCATGTCCAGTATCAAGTTTTTTACCCTCAAATTTTCAAATTCAACAAGCCTAAACCTCAAAACTTGATTTCAGAAATTCTGGCTATGTAAATATGCTTTTAGATTGTAACATCCTTATTACTATTTTGCCAACATTTAAAAACCTCAAATTTTTAAAGTTAGAAAACACATGTACTATTTCGACCAAAAAAATTATAGGAAAATTTGATTCTAAAGGTTTCAACTTTGCCCGATTTGCTTCTAAAGGTTCGAATTTTCGTTAATCTAATAAAGGTTCGAACTTTGGGGGTCATCCGCTTTTAAAGGTTCCTCAGGTTTTGGTAACCTGGAATATCAGGTAACCTTCTTCCTCAACCTGATTCTTCTTCTTTTTCCTTAAAACCTTCACCATGATTTACCTTCTTCCTCAACCTGATTTTTCTTTTTTTCCTTCCTTAAACCTTCACCATGATCTCTTCATCTAAATTTTTCCTAAATCTTCACCATGCTCTCTTCTTCACTAGTTATGACATTTACTCAAAATTCATGTATCAATCTGGGAAATTATGTGAACAGTTTTAAAAATGTTGAGCCTAATTATACCAAATTGCTAAAAAAAATCAAGACTTTACAATTATATACAAATGCCAATCCAATTAACATATGAAGAACAACAATAAAGATAGGGTAAAAATCAGCAAAATTAATCTTTCCTCCTTCTTTTACAGTCTAATCGCAATTTCCGAATCGGAATCGCCCAAATCTTCGGAAAACAGGTGGTCGATAACAGATTCAGCGAAGTACCAAACACTAATTGATGCAGGAAGAAGAGTTAGGGTTTTCAGAAATTTTATAATCCCCAATTTTTTTAAAATCCCCAATTTTAAAAAGTTAGGGTTTTCAGATATTTTGTGAATTGTAGTGTTGGGTATTTGTTAGAAATTGCCCAAATGGAACTAACAATGGCAATTTAAATGCTGAAATTGATGCAGGAAGAAGAGTTACTGTTCAATGTTTCATGGAAGCAATTGATGTTTTGGAGAAGAAGAAACTTGTTCAACAGGTTAAAGGTAAAAAGAACCTTTAAAAGCGGATAACCATCACCTAAAAGTTCGAACCTTTATAAGCAAATCAGGCAAAGTTGAAACCTTTCAAATCAAATTTTCCAAAATTATACAATACTTCCTCTGTATTTTTACATTCAACACTTGCATAGAGTTCACTATTCATTAACCAATTATTATTTATATTTTCTTATTACTCTATAAATTAGAGTATAGTCAAGTGAGATATTGTTTGTTGTCTCCATATAATTTTGTTAATACATTTTATAATTTTGAATTTTGTACAAGTTAAAAAATTATGGTCTCATTTGTTTGCACATAAGTCCCAGAGCAATCAAATTCAAAGGAAGTTGAAAATTTTGGGCTTTCTTTGTTTGGTAAAGTAAATTTAAATCATAAAAAATGTATTTCTTACTCCATAGAAATTCAATAACCAAACGGCCATACCGACCCCTTGGTGATTAGAAATTCCTAGGAAAATTAAAATTAATTGGTTGTAAACAAACAGTTTTTAAAATTCCTACAAATTTAACAACAATAATAGCAGAGCTTAATCCCAAATTCCTAGAAATTTAACCAAAGGAAATAAATTCCTATGAATTAAACTTTCTACGGGAATTTACTTCATATGCTAAACAAACGACCTCTGAGAATTGCATTAATATAATACTTTAGATACCGTGTAAATTAAATGTTCAAAGTATTATGTGACAGAGGAAGTATAAAGTTAAATTTGTGTTCTTTGGAGTCCAATAAGCCTAGTGTCAAATTAGGCAAAGTCGAAATTTAGGAACCAAGTGCCTATATCCACGTAGGGTGTGGAGGAACCAACAAGGGTGTTTGTGATGAAATCGTATAATGAGGAGCCTCACATTAGGCTCTTGACTTAAGCTTCCAAACCTGTCTAGCTTGCAAGAAAATTAGACTCGTCAATTTAACACTATCCAGGGTATTAAGTAGGTGAAAGGAAGGAGCATAGGCAAAAGATTCTAAGGGGAAACCTAAAAGGGGAAACAACCATAAAACTGCTAATAAGATCAATTCGGTGGGTTTCAAAGCAGGTGGAAGATACTAATAAAATGTGGGAAAGCGGAGCTGGAAACATAAGACACATTGCAAAAAAGATTCTGATGGTTTGATGGGCAAGATAAATGAGTATAAGGAATCATGGTGGTGGAATGCAAAAGTGAAAAATAAGATAATCATTAAAGATTTAAGGAGCTCAAGGTCATTAAGAGAGAAAGATATAAAGAAGCTAACATCCGACAAAGAGAGCAATGGCGGAGGCAAAATGTTTAGTATTTGAGGGCTTTTATAAGTTGGACACAAGAGGGAAAGAGATGTACTTATAAGGTTGCAAAGGATGGGTCTACAAAGAGTCGAGACATAGAGACAGCCAAGTACATAAAGTGTTATAGGACAAACAGGAGAGCTCACCCAAAAGACTAGCCTATTAGGTGAAAGAGCCCATTTGCTTATAAATCCCACACCAATTGCACTGTATAACTGATGTGGGACAAGTCTCATACCTTGCAATGGACCATAACAATCGACCCCCCATAAGGCCAACGTCCTCGTTGGGTCACGGCTGCATTGGGTCACAGTTACGTTGGGTCACGGCTGGCTCTTCCAGACCACCCACTCTGTAAGCCACCCACTTTGCAGGCCATCCACTCCGAGTCTAGCTCTGATACCACTGTTATAGGACAAACAAGAGAGCTCACCCAAAAGACTAGCCAATTAGGTGAGAGAGTCCATTTGACTATAAACCCCACACCAATTGCACTTTACAACCGATATGAGACAAGTCCCATACCTTGCAATGGACCATAACATAAAGGATGAGAATGGAAGGGTTTTGTTCAGGCATAAGAACATTAAGTAGAGGTGGATGGAATATGTTTCACAACTGTTTGATGGAGTAAAAGGCCCATAAGAGGTAAGGGAAACTACAAATCTACAAAGCTCCTAAGAAAATGGTTATCGCAAGAAGATAACAAAAGAAGAGGTAAAATTGGCCCTTAGGAGAATAGGTAAAGCAAAGGCAATCAGCCCAAATAATATTCCTGTTGAGGTGTGGTGTTTCATAGGTGAAAATGGTATTTTGTGTTGATAAAACCTTTAACATTATTTTGAAGCCAACTAGGATGCCAAAGGAATGAAAGGAAAGCACACTTATTCCACTACATAAAACAAGTGTAATGCTCAATTATGTGAAAATTATCGAGGGATCAAAATTCTTTGTCAAATGATATAGATGTGGGTAAGAGTACAAGAAGAGTAATAGAGAGGAGGCTTAGACAAGAAACAATAATCAAAGAGAATCAATTTGGCTTCTTGTCGGGATGATCCACTACTGAAGTTATTCACGTCATGAGGAGATTTATGGAGAAGTATAGGAAAAGAGAGAAGAATTTGCATATGGTTTCCATTGATCTAGAGAATAAATATGACAGTGTACCAAGAACCATTATATGAGATATCGTGGCTAAAGGAATATCGTTGAATATATACAAAATATCTATGATGGAGCTACGACTAGCACTCTCTCACCTTTATAGACAATTGGTTCCTTAGTGCATGATATTCGCTTATGATACTTGGCTTATTGCCGAGACTAGAGAATAAGTTTACGCAAGGTTAGAGCACTAGAGGGCGCTCCAGAAGGATAAGGGTTGTGAATAAGTCTCTTTATTATGGAATCCTTATGGTGCAACTTTAGTTTTTTTTTTTTTTTTTGGGGGGGGGGGGGGGGGGGCAAGTAGGAGAACCTCAAGTGACCGTTGAAGAGATGTTGCAAAAACATCAAGTTTAAATATGTACGGTTTATAATCCATAGTAAGCGGAGATTGATAAAGATGTAACACAGAGTTCAAGATGGATGACTTAATTGTAGAGCAACCTCTGATGCTATAATATACGAGTTTCTCGTCTAGATTAAAGGGCAAATTCTACCGATTTGCAGTTTGACTTGTCTTGTTTGTATGGGGCAGAGTGTTGGAAAGTTAAGATTGATAGCAAAAATGCGAATATTATGGTGGATATGTGGACACATCGGAATGGAAAAAATTAGGAACTAGGACAAAGGACACCCATTTATGCAAAGATGCGTGAAAGTAGATTGAGATGGTTTAAACATGTGCAAAGGAAGCCCACTGACGCACAGTGAGAATGGTAGAAAGCATCACAGTTAAGGGAAAGATAAGTTGCAGTAGGCCTAAGAAAATGTGGGAGGAGCAAATTAGGAATGACATGAGTGAGTTGCACCTCTACAAGAGTTGACTATGGATAAAACTAGTTGGAGACGTGTCGTCGTATTTGTGTTCTAGACATTAGATAGTCACCTACGTCTACACGGCTACACCTATGTCACATATGCCTTGTTTAATGCTCTGGCCTTATGATTGCTTTTATATTTCTTTGGTCATGTTATTAGCCTTAATGTTTATCTTGCATTACCTTGTCAAATTTTTTGTCTTGTCTAATATTGTTTTGTTTCTCATTGCAATTATTTCTCGAGCCGAAGGACTCTTTGTCTGCATCTTTCTTTATAGGTATGGTTTGCCGACTTTCATCCTTTCTCAGACCCTATCATAGTTTCTATGAGAATTAAACTAGGTATGATTATGATAACTTCAAAGAAAAGAGGAAAGTATGGATTATTCTTCAGTGTGACAAAAGGTGACATCAGTTCGGATGGTTTTAATACATGAAAGTCGGCACTCGGCAGTATGAAAAATGGTATGTGAGGTTTTGTCAGAGTTAGTATCTCATTTTTGGTCAGTTCTTGAAGTGTAGTCATCAAAGTTGTTGCATGTAACGAAACTAAGATGTGCTTACCTGCACTCTCATCTTGAACAGAGCATAAGCCTTCTTTCAACAATCCAGTTTGTATCACAGTCTGGAATATGAGAAAACATATTATTGATCTAAATTTGACCAGAAAGGCACACCATTTCAAAAGTAACATTATGGTATTAAGACAATACATCACCTGCATCCCGCTTTCAACACGGACAAAATCATTCAAATGTGAGGAAGGTTTGTGGGGAACCTAAAGAGAGTATTGAAGTGCACATAGAATCAGGTAAAGGAGGCCCAGGCCCCAGCATAGTACTACTGACTAAGAAGAGTCAGCTACCTTCAACATGTTAAGCTTCATCATAAGGTCTTCACGGCTAAATCCTTTTGCAATATTGGCCCTAGTATCAAGGAAATTAATTACAAGAAAAAGATTTTCATATAAGTCAAAAAAGTATTTTGTTCATTCATGAGCACAAGAAAAATAAAACAATACTAACCTCAAGCTGAAGCTTGGATCTGTGTTATTCCACATCATTAGTTTTATAGCTTCTTCTTGTCCAAGATACTTGGTCCACCGTCTTACCATCCACTGGGGAAGGGGGAAAATGGAAAAGGAGATGAGTCACAATTGTTGTATGCCCTAAAAGTATGGAATTATTTACATGCTATGAGATACAACTACCTCTTACACAAGTGGATTCATATTTTTGGTGGGAGAGAGTGGGTTAGCATGATCATAAGCTCATAACCTTTAAACAACAGTATTATTTACAAACTCACCACTGGATGAGAATAAGTAGTGGCAAGGGCTCGTGCTTGAGCCCGGTCATCACCATCCATCTTCAGTACAGGAAGCGAATCTTTATCCTGTAAAGAAATATGCCTAATGTCATGAACCATATTAACGAAAACATGTTGCTAAATACAAATAACAAACCACAGAAAAGAGAACATAAACCCAATGCAAGCTCATATATTCACCAAAAACAAAAAAGAAGATTTTTCTAACAAAGTTTTGGACCTTGAGAAAAACTAGTTTTCGAAGAATTCCATTCACCATGTTTCCTGCACCTGGTCTGAGAGCAAACTTGGCTAACTTGACATTCTGCAACATTTTCCAAGAGTAAGAACAAGTCCCTAAACCTCAAAACATATAAGTTATGCTCTTCAGACTAAAATCACATGAAATTTTAACAAAAGAAGCAATCTTCTGTAATAGTTCATGTTCATGCACAAGTTACGTAACAGGTGGTATGCAAGCTATGGATTGCCATCTCATAACACCTAAGCATAATTTAAGCACATATCCATGCCAGTGCACAACACGCCCGCAGGCTACACGCACATACATTCGAAACGAAAAGGCAATTACAACATTAGATATAGTAACTATAAGCCAATGCATTACCACTATAGACTATGACACACTTCAAGTAGCATGGATGAGTGAGTACAAACCTCGTCAACAACAGCATATGGTGGTTTTTCCAGTTTTACGATCTCATACACTCCAACCCTAAGGATCTAGAGATAAAAATAAGTCAGAAAACACCACATGGTATTATGTCAAGAAGAAATAAACATAAAACATAAAAAAAGTAACAGCTTTAGGAACCTGCACCTCCATGCCACACAAAAATAATGAACAGAAACACTATGGTCTATATCTCGCAACCAAGAAACAAAATTTTGAAAATGTTGCCTTACATGATAAATTGAATATCTCAAAATTGTTCGTCACAACATATTTTCAGTAAAAAGGGTAACTATCTTTATCGAGACCCACAATCTATAGAAGGAATTAAATTCTTGTGTGATGTACCTGTAACAGAAGAGGTTCTATGTTCCTAAAGGACCTTTCATCATGGCACAAAGAAACAATAAGAAAATCAAGATATCTTCGCCAACGAATCGTACCATTCACAATTTCTGTAACCTGCATTTCCAAGATGTATGTTTAGAAACATACTCATTCCTTCTACCGTATGACAACTAAAACTATCCTTTACAGTCAGCATATGCACTCAAATTTATTTCCTGGCATAAATTCAAGATGTAAGAAAACCATGTATACCTCGATTTTATACAGAATAAATATCTACAAATCAAAAGCATCTACACTAAGTCACTAATGGAACTCACTTGACTCCCATGAACAATTTGAGAAGAAAATAATGAAAGGAAATTTGAGAAGAAAAGTTTTATGATAAAATAATGAAAGAAATTTTGAGAAGAAAAAGAGGGCGAGTATAAGACCAATCTCAGATCTTTTTCATTCAGGTTGTTGGTGCGGAATCCTAGAGTCCTTTCAACATATTCCATCTCGTTGTTCCCTGAACCTTTTCCTCTCTCATTTAAAAGATCAGCAAAAGCTCCACCGAACTCAATCCGCATCAATCTCACAGCAGCAACTGAATTCACACAAGGAACCAAGCCATGAGAATGCAAAATCAAGCAATGTTCCCAATAACCCAAGCCATTAACAATAACCAAGTGTTTTCAATGAAATGAGTAGCACCGAAAATTACTACTTTGGTTACCATGCACCGAAGCACAAACGTTATTTTTTAACCAAATTATTACGTTAATTTTAAGTTGAACTTGACACCAAACAGCATCATGGTAAAAACAGCAAATAAGCCTCCAAACAAATGCAACAAGAAGCTGAACTTCATAGAGTATTTCAATGTTTTTTGATGCATTGATCATTTAACATGTTTCTTACATCGCAAGCTCATTTGTTAATCCCATAAGGGCTCTAGTATTTATTTCTATAGTTCAGGGCTAAGCCCATGTCCATGTATTTTTATTAGGTTCATATATTCCTACATATATATAGATTAGAGCAAAGGGGAAGATTCCAATCTTTTACCCAAAATTCATTCGCCACTGGTTAGCATAGTACCTAAGCAACTATTAAGATGGACGAGTTTGAATCGAGACATCAAAGATTGAATCTTTTACCCAAAGTTGGTTTCTCCATAAAGGAATATTTCTTGCAATGAAGGTTTAGATATTATAGGGTCTCTTGCATTTCAATTGAATGTTCTTATTGATATTCATCTTTTTTTTTGTGGAGTGTAGAATGTAAATATTCATCTTTAATTTTATATTCTTTTGATTTTTTGTGGAGTGTAGAATGTAGATTGAATAGAAAATTATTAGAAGTTTTTGTATATCTTCTCTGATTTTTATTTGATTAATTGATTAATTTCTTAATTTTTTGGAGTGTTACGTGTTTGGTAATGCATTATGACTTTACACATTGAGGATAATTCCTTCTCATTAAAATGAATGTGGTGTTCCTTATGTTCCTAATGACACTAAAGAACGCCGAAATGCCAATAAAATGATCTTTAACTTACATTAAATATTTCTTCAAAATAATTTTTTAAAAGTGGATGTAAGAAATTATAATATTATGGAGATTATAAAATGATAAAATATAGAAGTAAAAGATAAAATATAGAAGTATGACAATTCAATACACACAATTTTGTTCATGAGTAAAAGTATAACCTATGTTCCTTATACTCGAGTTCGAATATCGGATATGGGTGTTGATCCTAGGATCTAGTACGACAAGTTTAAAATTCTTGGATACGTGGACACCGTCCAAATAATGGTATGGGTACGGAGATACGGAAAAATAATTTTAAAAAAATGTCATAGCTTAATATACTTACAATTGCCTAAAATGTAATAATCAATATTTATCATTATTATTAATTAATATTATAATTATTATAATCATGAGAAGCTAAAAGAAGCCCGACTTTATTCCTCCTTCATAGGTACTAATACTTCATCTTCCCTAACTCATTTGTCTCAATAAAACTAAGGGAATATTATTGTCAAAGGTAAGAATTAATTATAAAACGATGGAGAAGAAAATTTATAAGCATTAGTCCCCTCATTTGGGTAAATATTTAACCTAGTGGAATGAAGTGAAAAAATTTCTCTTCTTCTCCCTAAAATAAGGTCAATTATCTTTCTTTTCCTTCATCTTCCTTATAACATAATATTCATTCATCTTCCTTTCAAACTCATCTCTACGTAGCTATATTTGTATAATTTAACTTTTATTCCCCTTAAAGTATTTAGCCATGTTACAAGCATGCCCTAACCTAAGGGTAAGTTCTGTCTAACTAATTATCAATTCTAAGAAATTAATTAGTTTAGTCCAACTCAATGAATTTTTCCCACCACTTGATAAGTTCGGATAAGTTTAATATACTTCAACACAATTATGAACTTCTAATAGTTCAATTATGCTAAAAAAAATTAAAATAAAAATTCAAAAAATATAGTCCAATTTAGTTGATTACCAGCTCTATGAGGAGAAACCTGAGAATTAAGGTTGTGGGTATTCTCATTAGAATCAAGCACACCTAAAAAAAGTTCAAACAACCTTTAAGAAAGGAATTAGGACATTGAAGATTGAACATCAAATCAAAAAAAGAATAAATAAAAAAGCAAATCTGTTCACCTTTTCTGCGGAGAGAAAGGGTAGTATGTATAGTTCTGGGCTTTGAGGAAGAAAAAGAAAGAGTCTTTCGGAAATGTCCATGGCTGATAATCGATGGGTTTGAGCGTTTAATGAAAATGGGTTTCGGGGGAATTGAGGAGTAAGGAGCATAGTTATTGAAACTAGTGATGCTCATACATGAAGATGCCTCCATTTCCAATCAAGTTTTCTGAATAATGGATTGAAACGGAGTACTAAATACTGAAGAAGACGGGGGGGCATTGCTATTAAATTAATGTGTTAAATTATTTGTACCGTTAATTTTTATAATAATCCCAATAATTTACGGCATTATCTTATTCTTTATCGTGTTAAAATTTTAGTTATAAAAAAATTTCGATTTTTTGTTATCACTTAATAGTGCATGTTCAAATGATAATATTATTAGAATAAATTTTTATCAAATTCAAATAATATAAAATTATTGAAGTTCAACAAGTGAATAAGCATATAACTAAAGTTATCAAGAAATCGCCGAAGAAATTGAATTGCGAATTTTCATCATCTAAAAAATAAATTAATTCCTTTTATATACAAAAAATTCTCTAGCGCCACTCCCAATCAAATTTTATTTATTTATTTATATAAAAAAATCAAAAATAATGACCACAATTAGTGGGTTAAAATGTTGAATGTCCCATGGTATTGTTGAATGTCCCATCTCATAAGTCATAAGAAAGAAGATAAGTAAAGCCAAAACAAAGTAGTGTTTAAGGACTCAAAAATGTTGTAGCAAAACCAAGCCATTCCACTGATCATACAACAAACGAAAAGCTTTACAACTCAAAAGCACAAGAAATGGTGAGTACAAAAGAAAAGCTTGTGGGTTTTTTTTTTTGTTTTTTTTTTTTTTTTTTTTTGTTTAATAATGATCCACACAATTCAGTAGATATAAATACAATATTAAGCGTCTTCTTCCTTTCATATTTTCCTTCCCACACCAACACACTAGCCTGATTCCAATAGAACAGAGAAAGAAAAGAAAAAAAATGTGATGGGATGGGATGCAGCCTATCACAACTCTAACATCTTATCTTAGTGGAGAAATCAGAAATGGTGTTGGTGTGGGATCTCAGCCAATCATCATCATCCCCTTCTTTCACTTCAATTCTCGTACTTCATTAAGAGTGCACATCAGGAGCTTGCACACAGCATAACCACTTTTTCTGCAATTTCACAAACAAAACCAAGTTACACATTCCAAAATAGGCCACAGAAACTGCAGTTTCACATATATATAGGCCAGAGAAACAACTTACAGGCTGAGACTTAGTGGACTCCATTCCGGACTTAGATGTGGGCTGGTTCTTTGCAGGGGACTCAGGTTTCCCACCTGTTTTCTTTTCATCCCTGGCCTTATTAAAGATGACAGTGAATCCCTCTGCTGAAGCTGGATCATTGACATCCCATTCACCAAACTTGGGCAGTGGCCTTCCCTTGTCCTGTCAACACCCAAAAAGGGGGGGAGTCAAGGACTTGCATAATATGTCCTTCCAATTAGGGATAATGTTTCAAGCAACTACATAAATCTACCCGATATAAATTATCACCACGCCTGTCTTGACAAACCCTTTGCCTTTCTCCCCAAGCAAAAGCATTTGCATTCATCATAATTCACAAATAAACCCACTATGCAAAAACACACACCCACACATCATCTTAACCTATTCAACTTTTTAACATGAAATCCCTTCAACCCTTTAAACTGGAAACAAGAGAAAAAAAAAAACAAAGAAACAACAGAAAATAGATGGTTCAAACGAAGTTATGCAAATATAATTTCTATATAGCCGAAATAGGTGCTATTCTATTTGAGGAGGGTACATTTAGCAAGGGGAGTACAAATGATCAGATGCCCATAATTCTAGCCCAAATGGACACAAAAAAACCTATACAGGATCACCAATGGAACAGAAAAGATCTCCGTTTTCACACAGTGAAACAGTATCAGAACGGAAGGTAGAAAAGAATGAGAACATCTTTTAGAGCAACAAGGGCATGAGTCATGACACAAATAGGAACGAAAATATTTTTTAAGTTCTGAACTGCTGCAATAGAAAAAAAGTTAACACTAATAAATTCAACTGGCTTTTCCTCGTGATGATTGTGTCAGCCTACAAGAGAAAATTTTCATACGTCATAGATGTTGAGACTTGAACCTCATACAAAATCAACAAAGCTGTTTAATGAATCATTCTTTCTAATGTTCAATTCTCAAATCTCATGTCATGAACATTGGAAAAGGTGTTTCCTGATTCATCATACAAATTCAACATATAACAGTCAATAGTCAAATAATCACCATACATCATAAAGGATAATCAGCATCAAGCATGCAAAGGGTAAATTCTTCCGGTAAAATCTTGACCTACTCAACATTTTCATAGGCATATAGTGCAATGCACTCAGGAAAGGTGTCTTGAACCCCAGACGTTGCTCAAAAGTCAAGAGGTGAAGACAAGCACCTATGTCGAGCAAGCAGGAGCTTTCTCTGATTTCAGATACAAACAATTGCCATTTTCACTAGATTAAAGTTTTTTACCCGGACATCAAGTCAAGAACTTACAAAACCTCTCCCTTGGCACCTGAGCTCACTCTTTCACAGTTTCACGCACAATGCACAGGTGCAGAACTAAATTATAATTAGTCTTCAGCACACAAATCCTTTATGCTAAGCCTAAGAGCATTTTCTGATATTTCCCATTAATTGTATGGTAAATTTAGTCTGAACTTCGCATAGCAAAAACAAGCTACAGAAAAAACAAGCAACTTGACAACTGCCGTATAGAAAGACAAACATCCTCAACTTCAGAATCTAGAGAGTGAACTCCACACCTTTGTTTTGAATCCAAAATCCATAAGGTGCCAAAATAGCACAAGATCATGTTGAAGTATCCATGTGTTACCCACATGTGAGTTCTCCCACATCGGAGAAAGAGAAGAGTATGCATCACTTTATAAAGTCAAGGAGTAACTCGTACTATCACCAATTGGTTTTAGTAGTGAACCTTCTTTGGGTTTATAAGTGGACTACTTATCCTCCTTATTTGGGTTGCCCAGGCCCATTTTCTAAATTCTATCAGATCGACCACATTTGATGGGCTATGAACCTTCCCAAAAAGAGTTCAGGTGAACGGAGAACCATTCTTAAATGAGAATCGTGATAACCAACCATTTGACAAAACTAACAAAAATTTTACATAACATGGTGTTATTTTACAGAAATAACTTTCCAGAGATCAAAAACCAAAAAATGGACAAAGTGACAAAAGAATACTACTTTTACTTAAAAATAAGTTACTTTTAGACAAATGAGTATTACTTCTCATACAAAAAAGTTTTATCCAAAACAAATTGGTTAAATTGTTAATAGTAAATCATTCTTTGCTTATCCAATTATTATTTTTATTAATAAACCCACATATTAGGTATATTTGTTAATTATAAACTGACATATTCTTATCATCTTCAAAGCCTCTTTTTAAGTCAAAAATTAGGAACTGACAATAGTTGAGTTTATTTTCAGCAAACATTGATACCGAATAGGTAGGTTTATTTAAAAATAAACAATAATTTGGTTTATTTTCAGCGTATCAAGCAAAAAATGGTTAATTTTTAACAATTTTCAAAAAAAAAAAATTAGAAAAAAATCACAAAAATGTCATTACTATGAGGCGCGAATCCTAGACTTTCACTTTTTATCTAAGGGTTGAGATTATGGTTCTCACGTATCTAGCTTGGTTCATATATATATATATATATATATATATATATATATATATATATATATATATATATATATATATATAGGAAGAAGTTCCAGTGAGAACCATCCTTATATGAGAACCGTGAGAACCAATTAGACTTACAAAAAAGTGTTACTTTTTATTAAAAAGGTGTTACTTATGGGTAAAAAGATGTTACTAAATTTTATGATACTATTGGGAAAAAATGTGTTACTTTAAGAAAAAAATTCTGAAAAAAACATAGAAAAAGGTGTTACTTTCTACATAAAAATGTGTTACTTTTCGAAAAAAACGTGTTACTTTATTATTTTGAAAAAAATATTTTTAGCTGAAAGTAGCACATTTTATGCTAAAAAGTAACAACTTTTTTTTTAAACAAAAGTAACGTTTTTTTGTTCAAAAGTAACACATTTTCTATATAAAAGTAACACATTTTTATCAAGGCGATTGGTTCTCACGGTTCTCATATAAGCTTGGTTCTCACTGGAACTTGACCCTATATATATATATATATATATATATATATATATATATATATATATATATATATATATATATATATATATATATATATATATATATATATATATATATATATATATATATATATATGTCAAAAAAAAAGTTTGGGGCCTATTGCTCTAACTATGTTTCTCTCTGTGATAGAGAAAAAGACCATAGAAGCTGAAACGAAATCACACGTCTGATTCTCTAAGCTATTCCACACTAAAAAGATACAATATATAAAATGACAATGGCCATAGGCCTGGCCAGTGGCCATGGCTATGCTTTTAAACCACAATTTCAAACAATGCCAAGGTTGTCTGAAACTCTCACAAATGGTTCAAGTCAACATCTTTCAAATCACTTCAAAAAAAATGACATTTCCCAGCAAAATCAAAACTAAAGGGAGCCATAAATCAGAAATTTTAAAGAGTCCATTTGTTTGTATACTTCGAGAATACATGTTGACAGCTTACTGAGTAGTCCAACTAATGAAACTTTCACCAAACTCACTGAATTTCCATAGCATGACAATACCAAAGTCCAAACTCCATAAAACCGCCCCCAAATTGCATCAAGACAACCTAATCTTAAAAGGCTCATTCTGATTCTCATAGATATCAATTACTTGTAAGCTCACAAATCCACAAAAGTCCAACTAAAATCAAAAATCAGAATTACCCAAATGAATCACAAAGCTCAAAACAAAAAAGAGTTCTTTCAGTCAATCGGGGCCCGGGGGTAAATAACAAACCCGATATTTCAATCAAATCAAGCCAAAAACAAGTCACATAGGAAAGAAAAAGAAAGCCAGAAAAAAAATAAACACCCAGATCAAGTCAAAGCAAAAAGAAATCAAACACCCAAAAAAACAAAGAGAATTGAGATAGATCTAGGGTTAAATACAACAAAAAAAAAGGAAATAATACTAAAAACAATAGTAAAAACAAAATTGAAGGTGCTTAATTAACACTTACCGTCATGAATACAGATAGGGGAGGAAGAAAAAAGGTTGAGAAAAAGAAAGAAGCGGATGAGGGAAAAAAAGAGGAAATGAAAAGAAAGAAGAAATAAAAAAGGGGGAAGAACAAAGGAAAAAGAGAGAAATGAGAGAGAGAGGTAACAGGAGATGGAGGAGAGAGAAAGAGGGAAAATGAAGATGAGTTGATGACCAACTTTGTGTTTGTGAGTTGGGAATTTAGATGAGAGAGAATATGGGGGGCCAGAAATAGGCATGTGAACGTGCTTACTTTCTAACGCCGTTTCATATTCCCATTTCCCTCCGTTACATTTTTATTTTTCTTTTCAAATTTCACTTTTTCACAAATATTTTTTATTTTGTGTCCTAATTTTGAGATTTTAATTTTTATATGTGATACACAAATGTTAAGGCTTTTTGTTAAATTAAGTATTTATTTTGACTAACTTTTTAAAACAGTATTTATATTTATTTTGATTAAATTTCAAAATATTTGGTCAATTTGAATGATCACGACGTTAAATTCAAAAAAAAAGAATGATCACGACGTTCGTTTATTGAAATAATATCTTAGCGTTGGTTAAAAATAGCATAAAACTAACAAATACTTTTCCTTTTGTCTACCACGTGCAAAAATCAAAAGGTCAAGATCATCTATGTGGATTAAAAAAAGATTTGTCAATCACATGAAAAATCGAAAATTTAAGATTACAATATAGAATTATTTTTTTTATTACAGATTCAAGTGATCAAGGGAAAAACACCAATGAAGAAGTGAGACAATTTTATATAATGAGATCAAAGAAAATAAAATTTTCAAAATAATAAATAAATAAATAAATAGTTTTAAAATTTGAAAGTCCATGTGATACTGTTTTTATTATTTAACCTAACTCAAAATTAGTTTATTATACGACTACTTTATTATAAAATTATCTTGAATGAGAATCCATAATTAGAAAACAAGTGAAAACCATTAAGAATATTTATATTGATAATGAGAATTCATAACTCAACCTATTTGATTAAATGATAATTTATATTGATCCACAAAACTAAACTCGCCTAAATTAAAAAATATCTTAAAATAATGTTCAATGAATAATTTGAACACATATTTCTAATTCTAAGTGTTACAGTTTATCGATTTTCTCTAGTATTTCCTTTCAAGAGAGTACGAGTATGAATTGTCCGTCTTCCTCATCCATATCCTGTTTTCGAGCGGGACACTGGGTTGATGATAATGATGACAATCTTTAAACACTAATACTACTCCTCTGTAATTTCTATATTTTTCATTTAATGTTTGCATTTTTTTTTTACTTTTTTAAAATATGTGTTTAGACTCAAAATATATAAATATATTTGATAAATAATTATAAAATGTATATAATAAAACAATATACAACGGACATATAAATATATTTTGACTTTTACGGTCATTATGGATCGCCACTACATTAGGGATCAACACTAAATACTTTTATTTTTACAGTCATTTGAAAAAGATTTCTAAATCTATATGGAAAACTGTACAGTGGTGCATATTAGTTAATGATATCGTGTTGGTTGCATAAACTAAAGAGAAAGTTAATACTCCCTATGTACCTTTTTGTTTGTCCATTTTACCTTTTGCACGTATTTTTTAGCAAATATTAAAACGTATCTTTAAGAACGCATCTTTAAAAATTACAAAAACTATACATTTTAAAACTTTACATTTAGACAAATCTAATTAACATGATCTTACATGAATATACTTTATCTTCAAGAAGTTGTTGCATGTACGATCAAGTTCAAGTATTTGGGATCTATTATTCAGAGTCATTGGGGAGATCGATTGATATGTTACTCATCGAATATAAGCGAATTATCTAAGACTCTAAATAGCAAACAACCACTAGTGTACTTTGCCATAAGAAGGTTTCAAGTAGGTTCAAACGTAAAATTTATCAAGTTCAAGTTTTTTTTTATATGTATTTTATTAATTTTAAATTTTATGATTTAAGAGCCAAGTTTGTATGGTAAGATGTATGCTTACTGGGTAAGATGTATGTTGCGGATTCAACTTCACTTAGTTCTATTCGAGTATTCGTTGTAGGAACCACTTATGAGGATCTTTAATTTAATTTAATAACATTTTCGTAGAAACAGAACTAAGAAATGGTAGGAATATTAAATAGTCAACTTTATATTGATCTATTTAATTTAATTTAATTCAATTTAATAAACCCAATTTATGTTACTAGCTTTAAATATGATAAACTTACGTTAATCTCTCGTTGTCGATTGGCATCATATATCTCACAAATATGAACAAATAAAATTTCAATAATTACTGAAAGACAATTTAGTATGTAATATTTGAAAATTGCACCTAAAAATTACATAAAATTTTAACATTAAAATAAAAAAAATTAGAGTAGTAAACTTTCACATGAATCAAAATTGCACCTATAGCCTTATTAGTTTGGCTCCATATTAATTACAATAAATATTTATTTATTTTGTAGGTAAAAAATTGTGAGCAGATAGTCAATGTTTTAAATTTGTGTAGAAAAATGGATGAATGAATGAGTAGCTCCTTTTCCTGAAAAAGAAAGAGATAACTTAATGTGTGTATTAATTTCCATAGCCATAGCCCATAGGAAGTGAAAATATACTTAGTTATTACTTAGTAATGAGAATAAAAATGTAAAAATAGTATGTAAATTATTAATTTCCATTTATTACATATAACCACAAATTGCTTAGCTGTTTGTTAACATATACAATACAATTAAACCTGATTTGTATGTTCATTTGACATTCACAAATTGCTCCTAAACTCCATTTCTGTCTCTCTTTTATTCCATCATCATCATCATCTTCCAAATTCTTTTAAGTCATAGATTTTCGTTTTGATTTATAAGATAATATTCTTAATTGTTTATGTTAAAAAAAAGAGTACAAGTACAATTACAATGTTAGCGTTGAGTCTTTTCATCTTCTCTACCATTCTCATGTATAATCTCAGTTGTAAGTGCATTTACAAATTCTGTTTTTGATTTTAATTTTTATTAATCTAATGCAATTTTTAATATGTTTGTGTGTTTAAAACAGATGGATATGACCCGCTTGATGCTAAAGGGAACATAACAATTCAATGGGATATCACTGAAATGAATAGTGCGGCATACAACGTGAGTTTAATTTGTCCACCAAACTCAAATAGACAGATGAGTATAGTTTAGCTTTTTAAGTTTAATTTAATAAAATATTATATACTTGAACACTATTTCAGAGTTTAGTCATTTGCAAATATAGTCCGATAGTCTGTTTCAAGAAGTAATTGAGTGTATATGCTAGGATGGCTGGATGGGAATGGGAGTTTGGAGTATTTATTTAGTTTGTTGTTCTTCCTTATACAATTAAAATAAAAAAAAAATCTCATTTCTTTCATATTCATCAAAGGCCTAGTATTCATTCATTCATGTTTATTGATTGATTAGATTTAGTGGATTCATGGGGTCCACTTCAATGGTTGTTGATGTATCAAAATCCCATTTCCTTCATCATCGACATCAGTATTCAGTAGAGTAATTCAATGTGTTAGGTGACATTATCATTGTCAAATGCGCTTGATGAGTTTCTCATAAGAGGCAAAGTGTATTAAGTTTGAGTGTTAATTTTAGAAATTTGTGAATGCAGGCGGAAATAACAATATATAATTTTCAAGAATATAGACACATCGAATCGCCCCCTGGTTGGAGGTTAAGCTGGGAATGGGATGGAGATGAAGTGATATGGAATATGCAGGGAGCAGAAGCTAAGGAGCAAGGAGTTTGTAACAAATCACTGGGACTGGGCACACCACCTCCTCATTGTTGCTTGAAGCGTCCTCTTATCATCGACCTTCAACCAGGAACCGCTTTCAATAAACAAACAACTAACTGTTGCAGAGCTGGTATCTTAACTTCTATGACTCAAGACTCAACAAAGTATACTTCACATTTTCAAATGAGTGTTGGTTTCGCCGCCTCATCTTCAGAATTAAATTTTAGAATGCCCAACAATTTCACATTTGGTACTCCTGGTTATACTTGTGGTGATCTTGAAGTTGTTGCTCCTACCCAGTTCCCTGAGGATGGTGGTCGACGTTGGAGGCAAGCTCTTAGTAAGTGTTTCCACTCTTCTCCTTATAATTATAATTACTATTGTCTGTCTTTCCACTCTATCTCTAACTTCATTTCATTTGTTTACAGGTACATACAAAGTGATTTGCACTTATTCACAATTTATAGCAGCACCTGCCCCAACTTGTTGTGTTTCCTTGTCTGCATTTTATAGCACCACAATAACATTTTGTCCCAACTGTAGCTGTGGCTGTCAAAACCAACCCGGTTCATCATGCATCAAGTATTTCCTATGTTGTTTGCTCATCAAACATAGAGCTACCATTCCAACAAAAGTCTTCAAACGAATTTAATCCTAATTATACTTGTGTGTCTTGCAGAAAAGGAGAAATACCCCAAATGTTGCCAAAATCGGAAGATCCGGATTATGTACCACCTCCTCTGGTAAACTGCACTACTCATATGTGTCCAATACATGTACATTGGCACATCAAGGAGAGCTATAGAGAGTATTGGAGGGTTAAGATCACGATCATAAATCTTAATATACGTAAGAATTACACCACTTGGAACTTGGCTGTTGAGCATCCAAACCTTAATGACTTGGTGCAGGTTTTTAGCTTCAATTACATGCCCCTTACTCAATATCGCCCCACTAGTAAGTTACTCAACGAGCCTTCTATTAATCTGTATAATTTACTGCAAAATTACAATAGTTCTAACTTCAATTTTCAATTTTCAGATGACACTGGTTTATTTTGGGGAATACAATACTACAATGATGTGCTGCTAAAATCAGGAGAAAGTGGAAATGTACAGACTGAGATGCTCCTAAGAAAAGTGCCTGGTACCTTTACCTTTGATGCAGGTTGGGCTTTCCCAAAAAGAATCTATTTTAATGGAGAAAATTGTGTTATGCCTCTCCCCGATGATTTCCCTAAATTGCCCAACGAGAGTCGACATGTCAGACAGTAGGCTGATTTAACTAATGTATATGCTAAATCCGTTGTGCCATTCTGAGCTTTACTTCTCTTATGAACGGTATTACATCGTTCTTGGCAAAGCTGCGTCTCTGAGCTAATGGGTGTTTAAAGAAATATGTAGTATTTTTTTTTCCTTTTGAGTCATAGCAATTTCAGGTTCTTAGTACTTAAGTGTATGCACTCGAAAGTAGCATAATGAAAGAATTCCAAACTTCCGGAGACCTAACTTCTAAGTTTGTAACCTCATTTTGCAAATGTGAAGTGTGAACAACATTGAAGGGCACAGTTGGTTACTATAAAACAACCTCATGTAAGGGAACATACAAATGCAAAGGATTTGAGACTTGAGTCAAAGGTTCTCAAAAATAAGCTCTCCCAAGTCTCAACTACCATGTTAAGCTCACTCTTTCCAGCCAATTGATGTTGAACTTCTTAAATGCCCTCAAGTCAATCTTTGACAAGGTATCACAAAACAACAAAGATAAGCACATTTTTTGCTTGGATTGGTACAATAACTATAAGTTAGACCTAGTTCTCTACAGATAGGTGCATACCCACGGGTAAATGAAAACGCAAACGGTTCTCTAAATAATTGCTTTACCTTCAAGCAAATATCTTTAGGCTATTGCGAGTATAGATCACAAAATTGTAATAGCTAGTCCTCCAGCTGATGCCTTTAGGCTATCAGTCATTGTTGCCGATTTCAAAAACCAAAGGCCTTATAGTTGTTCCAGCATCTCGATCCCAAAATTGTTTACCTTTGGAAAAAGCCGACCTTTTTGAAGCTGCAAGGTTACTTGAAGCCATAACAAGACGTTTACCAACCCCATATGCTTCATACTCCTTGATTGTTAAAGCAACAGAATTCAAGTCTTTAGGCAAAAGAGAGGGCAATAATCTGTGGTGCCTTTTTTCAGAATTTTGGTTCTTCCAAGTTTTTTTACCAGTAGAAAATTTCTCCGCTTCACATTGTCCATTTGTTGGGGTAAATTCAGAGCTGAAAGTGCTTCTAATGTGATGATCATCGTCGATTAAATATGTGAAGTATTTGTTAATGATCCCTGATACTGATGCTGCTCCAGATAAGCTTTCAAGAGAAGTCTCAATTGAAGTGCTGGAATCTGATATTTTACTGAGAGATAGCACGTTTTTCTGACCACTACCTAGTCTCTGAATCACATTGGAAGTGTTGAGAATTTTTGCTTCTGTCTTGACAGAATCCGGATGAAGTTTCTTCACTATTGGTCTTTTTTTTCTTTTGTGTTTCTTCCTTAACGGGTAAGCTGTTGCTACTTGCACTGGTCCCAGCACAACAGCTTTCGAGCTATGGCTTTCCTCACTAAGACTTTGTCTCTTCCTCTTCCTTTTTCTCTTGTTTGGTTTAAAGGCTGTTGCTGCCAATGCTGGCTTTAATGCAACACCTTTTGAGCAAAACTTCTTCCGTCTGTTGCTTTTGCAGTCAGTGATATTCTGAGAAACTCTAGTACATTTATTAAAATCAGATAGACTGGCATTAACATAGAGAAACCATGTATCTTGAAAACCCTGGAAAACATGCTTCAGAGACAGAGAATCAGGCAAGTGGTAAAAACAGGTATCCCGCTTCACCTGAAGGAGAGGAGGAACTCGTGTCAATCTAAAGAGCAAGACATGACAAATTTACTGATTAAGATAAGATACATGAATCTTATGGGGTTGGGAGATACCAATTACCATCACTGCATTTACAGAGAGAATTCCTAGTCGTGGGAAACATCCAATGTGGGCTCTTTCAAATTCCCCTACAAAACAAATTCACACCCCCATTAAAACCAAACAATCAAATATCATTTTATCAATGACAATAATCACTCTCCATTGCTTTTTCTAGGCAAACATTTTGCAGACACTATGCTATATTGCTAAGCCCAGGAAAATGTTCACTTCATCAATATACAACATACAGAACCTTCATTCCTGATTCCTATAGCTTACATACAACAATAGTGATCCAAATACAATATATTATTGTAAGTTTTTAATCATACAACACAAATTTTATTCTTCAACTAGAAATAAAATTTTAATCTTTCCGGCAAATGAAAAAAAATACACAATCTAAAAATGAAAATAAAAGCAATTTGAAAAGCAAAACCCTTATTTCACTATTTGAGCGGGGATAAAGAAACCTTTCAAATCATCCAAAAATTGCAGTACCCAGGAAAAAAATGGACATAATGAGAAATTGAAAATTGACCTTTAAATTTGACAACTGTGATATCAGGTGAGACAGCAAGTGCAATGTGAGTACCCAAATTAGTTTCGGTGAAGACTGGTAATTCTTCTTTTAAGCCCATTTTTTCTTCTTACATCCCACCGTTTTGCAAACACTAAGAACTTGCATAAATTCGTTGGAGAAAGATCATCAACGAAACAAAGTTTCGGGCTTTCGGCCGTAAATAATTTGTTTTGTAGCAACCCGACTAACCGCTGGCTGAGTAAACAGGGTCATCATAGGGTTATTTCCCACTTAAATCCCACTTTCAAAACTTAAGCAAAAGAGTCATCAGCTCTTTATTGTAACTAATTCAGCTAATTCTCAAACCAAACAAACTAAAATACAAAAGTAATCATAAAAGTTACTCTATAAGTCCAATATAACTAGCACAACCAAGTCTACATACATTTATCAAAAACCTAATACGATACGACACTTCTCATATACTCAACTCAATATAACATCTCTGTAACTCTAATCATCAACGCTACCCCATCGTTCCTGACCGGTTTCATTCTGCAAACAAACTAAAAGATGTAAACAAAAGGGGGTTAGTTTTAACAGAATGAGATGTAGCAATCCAAAACAACAAAACACAATAATTCATATCATAGGTTTAAAAACATCAGTTTCCTAAATCTATGTGTGCAAAGGGAGTCTAGTTTGAGAGGAACCCCATAGCTCCAAGGCTATGTCGCTCTTGGGTGAAGCTAATTAATATTTGAATGACAACTTGCCTCAAAAACAGGGAGCAGGGAACAATGTTCCTCAACTCCGTCAATGACCAGCTCGCAAGCCTGATCCATTAAACATATCATAATATCAACATAAGCATTAACCGAAAAGATACTTCAAGGAGTCAAGACCGATTCACCACAATCAACTAGAAGGGCTCCTTGAAGTAGTTGTATCCTGAAGCATGACACTAACAAATAACAATGTCACCAGGGTGCGCACAATGCAACTATACCAACATCTAACTTAATACCTCTCCTCCTAAGACTAACACTTTAACCAAGATTCTGTTCAAGTAACACAACATCCTTTAAATAACAATAAATTATAACCTAAAGGAAAATAAAATCCGCATAATAATCATAATCTTATGTCTTCCTCAATCTAAGCTTTTATTCTTCTAGCATATCGAGTCATCATAATATTTACTCTACTTTAATCCAATCATATGAAATCAAAGATTTATAACCAACACATAAAATTGTACGTCCAACTATCCACTTGATAACAACAATAAGGGTTTTATCCATCATTAAAGATTTCACAAGAACTCCTAATTCATACAAGACCTTTAAATCATCCAAAACCTTACGAAATACGAATAATAAACATTTTCGACCAATCTTCTTAATTTTCTAAGCTCATATAATTTTCATACAAATCATCAATATCCCCAAAATCAATCCAACATGAAATTTGTAAATATTCCAAAATAAAATCATAATTCTAGTAGTCTTCATTTCCAATCATCAATTATTTAACAACAACCAACATCCACCTCATATATTTTAATTGAATCAGTGTTCTAAGTATTAGAATCTTGGAATAAATGGTGAAAGGAGCATGTTTATATATCAACCGAAAGATTAAGAATATATAAAAGAAAAGATGATGGATTTGTACCTCCTATAAACAAATCGGGCGGCAAGAGTGACCAAAAACCAAGAAGGCTTTGTTCTTGGACCGAAAATTCATAGGGAAAAAAAATGTTCTTGTTGTGCTTCAGTCGAAATTTTCAGAAGGTAAAAGAAAGGTTTTGAATTTAAATGAAGCTATAATCGAAATGGTAGAACCTAGGCGACCCATTGTGATTTTGACAAGAAATCCTGAGGTGGGTTATTGTATTTTGCCAAATGGAAATGGGCGAATGATAGCTGATTTTCTCCAAGAAGATCAGGAAGAGCGAATCAAAGGTAGTTGTTTATTTCGAAAGGTTCGAATGAGAAAGAATGGAAGCCATTGTTGATTTCGAATGATTCAGAAAAGGCTGTAGCTTGCTCCTTCGAAATTCAGAGAAACAAAATCAGAGATAGAGGGTGAAGGAACGCACTGTTCGAAAATTGAGGGAAACAAATGGATTTGATGTTGAATTTTCAGAAAAAGAATGGAGGATTAGGGTTTAAGAAGGTAATTGGAAGGGATGATGAATAGTAACAAAGAATGGGAGTAAGATTTCTAATTCCTTGCTTTTGTTGTGTCGTTTTTTGTTGTTTACAATACAATAGGGGTTGTTTGGGAACAATATGGGGTTGTTTGGGAAGAGGTATTTGAGTTTTTTTTTTTTTTTTTTTTGAACAAAACCTGTGAATAGAAACTAGCTCAAATCGAGCTCAACCAAAGTCTGAATACAAGAGGGAAAGGGGGGCATACAAATACGCTCCTGATTAAAAACAGCAATACGCCTAGCCACAAAATGGGCAACCGTGTTACCCGCACGACGCACAAAACTAGCTCTAACAAGAGTAAAAGAAGTTTTTAGTTGATTTTCGTGCCATGTACATAAATTGAAAAAAAAAGTTTTTAGTTGATTTTTTTTTTGAGATATAGTTGATTTAATGCTTGTATAAAATTTTTTTTAAAGATTATTTAATTTAAAGATTATAAAGAAAGTAATTTATTAATATTTTAAATGTTATACGTATATATCCCAATTTTCAGTTTATGTCGTTTTATCTATGTCGATTGTTTGTTTAACGAACACCTCTTTTAGGTAAAATATAGTTAACTGAGATCTTATATTTATATTTTTATAACTATATTTTTATAACTGTATTTTTATGAATAAATTTACATTAAAGTTTAATTAAATTAATATAAATTTATTTTCTTTAAAATGAAGCTTATTTCTTTTGAATAATTGAATGATTTTTTGAAGTTTTTAAAGGAGGTGAAAAATATTTCAAATTTGGTCTCATTTTTTGAAGTTTGAGTCTTTGTTTGTTTAGGGGGAATGGGAATAGGGAATGAGATTAAAATGGAAGAAAGTCTTTAAGAAAAATTTCTTGGGGAAGGGTAGGTATTTGGGATGAGATTTTGATTTTATATATTTCTTGTGTAAGTCTCTACCATATCAAATAAGAGATGAGATTTTCTTATTTTAAAAGTGTCAACTTAAAAGTCCTATCTTAAAGTCTCACAAGTCCCATTCTAAAAGTGTCAAAACCTTACGAATAATATACTTTCTCTGGATTTTATTAATTGCTACAGTTCCTGTAGTTACTACTGTTCACCAATTGTTCTTATTTGATATATGTTTTTCCATGCATAATGTAAACAGCTGGTCTTGGACGAGACGACCTCATAATGTGAGTTGTGACCGTCAATTTGGGCCGGTCCAATTTGCGCGTGTAACAACCTGTGCATTTTTCATTTTCTGAGCATTTTTCAATTTTGACCTTAAATGTATCAATTTTCAAAATTGATAAATGCCCAGCAAATTAAAATGTTGTTACACGAGCAAATTGGGCCGGCACAAATTGATAGTCCCATAATGAGGTCGTCTCGTCTAAGTTTTTGTGTATTGTAAAACATAGTCAAGTGTGATCTTATTTGATTCGTCTAAATGTGTATTTTCTTAATACTAATTTTTTATAATTTTTTGTCATATAAAATTAGAGATATTAAAGATTAAAATCGTGCATTGGATAGCGTGAAAAATAGAAATGTAGCAACTATTGAAAAGCAAAGGAAGTATATTTTTTCTTGTTTGTTTTTATTATTTATTTTATTTATTTAATTTTTCTTCTACTAACCTAAAATAATTTTCATTTTACTGTTTATTAAAAATTTTCTCCAACCTTATATTATTAGTTTCTCAAATGTTACATGTTTGGTAGGAGGGAATTGAGGATGCCATTAAAAATCTCAAAATGTGAAAATCTCATGTTCGTATATGGAAACGAGATTAAAAATAAGTTTGAGAATGAGATTAAAATTTAGTCAATTTCTTTTAAACTAATACCAAGGCAATAGTTGAATGTAGCGGTTTTTCAAAAATGTGATCGTAAAGAGTACTTGATTTAACAAAAAAACTCAAATTTCATTTACCGCATGAAAAGTTAAAAACTTAAAGTTATCATGCGGTTTTGAAAAAAAGTTTGTCTACCATATAAAAATGTCAAGAACTTAATTTCTTTATGTTTATAGTTCAACATATAAATGATAAAAATAACATGTTATATTGCGTGAAAAATAGTAAGTACCCATTGAAAAATATTAATTCGTAACATGTCCTTCAAAAGCTTAGAAGTATTTAGTATTTAGATGTAGGTAATATAATACTGTAATAGGAGTATGAGTATTGAGTATCTCTCTACTTAGCTGTCCATTGTCTATCTCTTTTCTGTCCTCCTTGTAAACTACTCTCTGTTTCATCGCAAGGTGATTTTTTCCTCTCTTTTCTTCTCGATTTAATTCAATCAGATGTTATCATAAATTTCTGTAAAGTTCTGGGTTTGTTTTTTAAGATCACAATTATTGTTTTGTTTTTTCAATTTAATGTTCAAAGCACCTGATCAGCTGTTTAATTTCTCTTATAAGACATAGATCTTGACGTTGTCATTAAAACGTCTAAATAATTTAGGGTTTTGTTGTAAAAAGGCAAATTCATGGTTTCTGGTTTTGTTGTTTGTTAATTCAATTGTTTTGCAAAAAATCGAGCATTGTTTATCGCTGGAATGATTCGTCTATTAAACCTGTTGAAATTTAGTTGTTATATGTTAGAATTATGGTGACTTGAGTGCACCATTTATATGTTAGAATTATGGTGACTTGAGTGCACCATTAAGGGTGAGCAAATTAAGTGTGCTTAATTATGTATCTTAATGCATCAGAGTTGAGTATTGAAATTTAACATTGAAGGTGAGCTTTGAAGGTAATGATCTGAATAAAGAGGTGTGATGAATGTTCTTATTGAGGAAGTGTTGCTCTAACAAGGCAACAAAAGGAAGCATCTTGCCTTGAATGAGGCACAAGATCATAAGCGAACATAGTATGAAATTTCAAGGTGCTCATTCGAGCATACTCGAACAAACTTAGCCTGCAACAAACAATAAATGAATTCATGTGGTGCTCGAACGAGCACCCCTGCAGCTCCTCGTTCTGATCTTTGACTTTTGGTATTCTGCAGCTATTATCTTCATTTATTTGTGGCTTTACCTATGCAACTCATTAATGTAATTAGTCATTAGACTCATATGCTCATTGTAACCCCTAAGCCTAAACACATAACCTAATTCTTCTCTTCTTTTCTATAATGTAATTCCTCCATTGTAAGAGTACTTTGAACTCCATTGTAACAATATAAATCAAGGAAACTACACACCACCAATGACGTAGCCCAAGTTTGGTGAACCTTGTAAATCTCTATCTTGTTCTTTTTTGCTTTTTATTCCTATATACATTGTCATTTTCATCACTAGAGTAATTTTTACATCAAAGCAACTTCACACCTTTGTTTTTGGTGATATTAGAGATAAATTTTTATACTTTTGGCTACAATCTAGCTCTCATTTCATTATACATTCAGATTATTGTATGTTGTTCTTGAATAAAATATGCATTACAACAAAAATTACCTAATTTTTTAGCGGACAAGGAAGAGTTAAGGTTTTCGTTTATCCTATCCTTTTAATCAAGTGGGTTGTTATTTAGTTGTACATTGATAATGTTACATTGCAAATTTGCAATCAATCTTACACAAAAGCATAATTGTGAGAAAGCATTTGAAATTTGGGGAGCAGATGAAGTGTTGTAGAAGATCATGCTTTTCAAGGAGATATGGACTCGGGCTATAAGATTGTGAATGCTGATTGGTGCCTTTAAAGTGTAGGGTACTTGGCAACAACATGTGCCCTATTATGTTTTCTTTTTTTTTTTAATGTTGGAGGAGAAGTATTTTGATTTACAAGGAGAGGCAATAAGTACGTTAAAAGAGGCTTTGTAATTGTTGCAGATTGCATTTGGGTTGGATGATTTGATGTACATTTTATAATGTGAACTTGAAGATTTGAAGTAGAACTATTCAATTTCTTTCCTCTGTTTGACTTGTATGATGAAATGAAAATTTCTAATTTGTTGTTTGAGTTGGTGTGTATTGTGTACTTTAAAGCTGTTATCATTGTTGATCTTGAGGTAGGAATTTTTTTTTATCTGATCAAGGCTGAGTTATGAAAAGTAGTGGCCTTTTGATTAGGATTTAGGTAGGAAGAGCACGTCAGGTTGCAGATCGATGAGAAAGAATGATGCTCTTAGCCCTTAGGTTATGTAATGGTGGATACGAGTGAGATTATTATCTAGGGCATATAATGTGTTAGATAATTCAATTTTTGAACTTACTAAAATTACGTAGGAAATTGGTGAATGTTTAATACAAATTTACGTGAATCCCATACATTTGGTTTGCCCTGTTCTCCAAACCAATCTTGAACTACGTTCAATAGTAGCGCTATAAAAGAGGAGTCACATCTCTTTACTATAAGACTCATGACTAAAAAACCTACTTCTATGGTGTTTTACAGTTGCTTACTTGCTTCCCTATCCAAGCTAAGGTCCATTGTTCATTTTTATTCAATAAAGATAGTAAATACCAAGGGGTGTGTGAATGCTCATATAAAATCATTTTAGTAACATAAATTCTTTTCGGAAGTGTGTGAGAATGAATTGATATGGTTCCCCCCTAAGATTTGGCTAACCCCTCATGTATCACATTGGGATGTGAAATAAAAACTTTGAATTTTAACTAGTGACTCAGGGAAGCTATTTTCCGTTCATTCACTGAGATAATCATTGTGTGACATCTCCAACATGGAATATTCAATGAATAATGTGTTCATATGATCATTATTAGTGACATGAGATCTGTTTTTATTGATAATAAGCGAGAGTGAGAAAAATCAGCCTGAGAGAGGGGTGGGAGATCAATAAAGTTGTTCCTTGAAGAACTAATAGTGTGATAAATAAGGTAAATTAAGAGCTTACACTTGCAGTTAAGTCATTAAGAATATGAATACTACTAATTCCATTGAGCATTCTTTTGTTCTATGTTACTCATCGTGGCTGATTAATATGCAACAATTTGTTTTGACTGTTGGAAAATATCAGTTGGAGAGCTTTAAAAGTGTAAACTTCTATACATTTGGAGTCGACAGCAGTATTTGGAAATGGTCAACAAGTGAGTTTTTTTTTAGCTAAACACGACTGATAAAATCTTGATACCAATGTGATCCAACGTCTTGAATATAATAATCTTTTCTTAAATTCCACAGCTATGGAGTCTATTGATGTTCAAGAAATATCATGGTGCAGTGTATAGATGGAATCCAACATTTATTTCTCTCCCTTATGCGATGTTGCGACTTTGAAATTACTAAACCACCGCGAGGTCTTGAAGACCCTGAGCGTCTAGCGAGAGAGACTGTTTGTAAGTAATATAATTGTTGAGATGTTTCACTGTATTGTAACCTTACTTTTTCAAAATGATAGTTAAGAATTTGAATTATTATGGGGAAATAAGAAAACAAAGTGCAAGAAACTTTGTCATTATTAGTTGTATAAGCTATACGGTCCACCAGACCATCTTATTGTGGTCTTATATAGGATCTCTAATGATCTTTTTCTTAATTCATTTGCAATGCAGTTAGTGTTAGCGAGATAGAAGCTCTATATGAGCTATTTAAAAGAATAAGCAGTGCTGTGATTGATGATGGTCTCATCCAAAAGGTACATTCCATTATACTTCCATTTTCACTCTTTGTTGGTTCTTTTTTTCTCGCAAATATTTTTTGAAGTTGTGATAATCCTGATAGACGATAAAATAAGTTTCTCGGAAAAATTTCTTTTGTTGCTTGTATTCCCGTGTCTTTGATCGACATTCAATGACCTAGAGAGTCCTGACTAATTTCTTAATTTTAAGGAAATATATATTAAAACTACGAAATATCATACAAGATTAAGGAAACAACTAAGTTCTATTTAATTTTCAAACGCTCGCCCTCAAGTTGGATCGTGGGATCTTTAGCACATAACTTGCATAGAGTATCTATAAATGCTTGGCCTCCTTTAGTTAGGATATCATCTTATTTTGATCACGCAAACTAACTTAGATACTCTCTATGAAATGCCTTGTCTTGTGTGAGAACATCACTATTTTCGAACTCACTAAGATCATATTATTTTCATTTGTCTTTTAATTGAACGGGAATTACACTATTTTCAATTCTGCCAAACATTGGTATTTTTAATTTGAATGAGAACATCATTATTTCAAACTAACCAAGGTCATGATTTCTTAACTCACTACGCAATACATGAATTTTCAATACCCTTATGAGTATGTCAGTTTTCGAACTCACCAAGCACTAATATTTATGATTGAATGAGACCGTCATTTTTTTGAGCACATCAGTCATACACTCCAAAGTAAGAAAAATTCCATTTATGTTTGAACATGGAACAATTTACTCCAATTTGGTTGATATCTAACCCTATTTTTTTCTTTTTTCATTTTGGGTTAATACATAACTTACTTTTGTTTTCAAAGGAAAATTTAGGCTAATTATAATTACAAAAATTGTTCCGATTGTTTTGGGACGAAAGGTTTTAGGCTATTTTGGTCTATGTGGTTAGTAGGAGGAGGGGTAAAGTATTTTGAGTGGTCTCTCAATGGGTGTAGGGTGTACTGGGGTTTTGGGTTTTGTTTTTTGTTTTCGGTTCTGTTGTTTCTTCATTGTAGGCTGAGGTGCTATTGTTGTTTTCATAAATACTTTTCCCCTTTTTTCTTGATATTCTCTTTCTTAAATCTCACAAGCTCAGATGTGTACTAGGTCTTGATACCATGACTGACTAAAAGAACATTTTTTGAAAAGATTTTTTATTGCTTGTATTTCTGTGAGTTTGATCTGCATTCATTGACCTCTTTTTATAATAGAGAGCCGTAACGAATTTCCTATATTAAGGAAATGTATTTTCTAACTAAATGGAAGATATCATAGAAGATTTAGGAAATAACTAACTTCTTTTCTATTTTCCAACAATGCCTCAAGATTTTTTATTTCTAATAATGGGCTGTATTTAGAAATTCCTTAATCTCGACATAACAAAAAATTGTGTGCAAATGTCACTAGAAAAATTAAATCTATATCATCTCCACATTTCACAATGAATCATGACAGAGGATGGGATCATGGAGAGAACGGTTCTGTGCCGATAAACCTTAACCGTTTACATTGGCGGCTTGTATGCTTTGCAGGAAGAATTTCAGTTGGCTTTGTTCAGGACAAACAGAAGGGAAAGCTTGTTTGCTGATAGGGTAAGTCCTCTTGGTATAACACTGAAAGCTTCTTTATATTATTTTGTTAGTGGCATGAAATCGAAGCACTTCTCTAGTGTGCACTGACTGTTTGATGCTATTTTCTATGCAAATTTGTTGCTTTGTTTCCTTTTCAGTGTAGTTCTCTAGGAGAACAGTTTTTAATTGTTGGCGTTCTAATTTTTCTGAGCTTTATTAACTTCTAACCTCCTATATTTTTCTGATTTTCCAACTATTATCTCTTTTTGTTTGCAGGTCTTTGATTTGTTTGACACAAAGCATAATGGAGTTCTAGGTTTTGAAGAGTTTGCTCGTGGACTCTCTGTCTTCCATCCACAAGCTCCCATTGAACAAAAAATTGATTGTATGTCTCTAGACTTTAGTGATTTCCTGATATTTTTGGTTTTCTCTATTTTCTGCAGTTGAAATTGAGAAGATTGGGATTTGTAAAGTAGTGGAAAGTATCAGAATACACCCCCTCCAAAAAATTTATTATCCTACTTTCCTGTTTTATTGCCATAGCCAATTTTTTTAGTGTTAGTAAAATCCAAAACGTCAATCAGGACAAATAGTATGGAAAGCTGGGGCTTGTCTCTTGGCATGTGCACTTCTATATGACAACTTTTTGAGCGTGAATAATGTAATAAATGAAAGTTACCTATATTGGTTTTGCAGTTTCCTTTAAGCTGTATGATCTCAAGCAACAAGGTTATATTGAGAGAGAGCAGGTGAGTCAATATGTAACCTGTCAAATAATAATTATTTTTGATGATGTCAAGCATTGGAGCAAATGAAAATTTAGTCCTTCCTCCAGGGAAGTGTATATGGCATAATTGTTCTTATGACAATTGTATTTGGTGCACAGTTGTGCTGATGCACCCAAAATTTTCGATTTCATATGATAACCCTATAGTCTATACAATAGACATTCGTCTTTAGCGTGGCGCTCTATGATTTTAATCTGAATTGATTTGTGTGTATTTGTAAATTGATAGTAAGTAGCTTTTGAAGTTTCCTAATCTTTATCTCACTGTTATTCGACTTTTCCTTGTTTTGTGACTAGATTTATTTTAAACCTAAGTTCTAAAGTTCACTGGTGATTTTCTGAATAGAAAGGCATTTGTTGGTTGCATCTCTCGCAACACTTCAGTGGCGGTCACAGTTAAATGGGTAAAGAAAGAAGAAAAGTAGAGGAAACATTAGATGTTTTGCCGATTTTGTTTTTTTTTTTTTATAATTTTGTGAAACTAAGATTTTTAAATTACATTTTCCTTTATCAGCAAAAACTGACTGAATATATAATGGAAGTTCGTGTGTAGCTGTGTATGAAAATTATGAGGTTACGTGACGTGATTTTCAAAAATTCTTTTCATATAAAAGTGTCTGAACTCTGAAGTAAAAGTAATGATCTAAAATTCCTCGTTATCTCTTTTCTCTTTGACATTTGTTCTTTAGTTATGTTAGGATTATGAAGCCATGCTAAGGTTGAGTTGTTTGAAGCTGATATACTTGCCTAAACCAGCTTGAGTGGATACTGCTGGGTTAGAATGGGCAGATTTAGCTAATACAAAGGCTGTGATTCTTGCATGCTTTTAAACTACCTTAAATATTTATTGCTACTAGGAAATCACAATGCCACTTGCGCTCAGTGATGAAAGAGAAGTGTTAAAGGAGTCTCATAGATTTGATCTCTTGTTTGAACTTGTGTTCCGTTTACTGCAGCTTGCTCTTTGTTTTGTGTAGTCGAACCAATTTTTTGGGATTAAGGCTTTGGCATTGTTGTGTGTTGTAATTGTGTATATTTTGACTTGTTATGTTTCCTTAATTCCTTTAGTTCCTTCTTTTTCCCCATTGTCACAATACCATTATATTTCTTCCTTTTTCCTTTTATATGATTTCTTCATCTTGTGTTAACCACCAACTTCAGAAGCTTTTTGTTTCCTTTGATGTTATTATCTCTCAGTTGACTTCCCTCATGATTTTTGATCTCTCTGTTGACTTGCTTCATTCCCATAATATTTATTTGAAATTAAAATCACATTACACATCCAAGATTACATCTTGACCAAAAGACTACTTGTGTGTGTGTGTGTGCAATCATTTTCTTTTCTTGCCATGTAGAAATTAGAGTATAATAACCAAAATGAAGATGTCGCTTAAGGAAATTGGATAGATGGCTTACAGAGTATAGGAGCCATATAAGTTATTATAAATAAATGAATTATGTGGTGCATATGTTATGCTATTAAAAAGTCCTAGATTCACCCCTGGGGTTAGACATCTTTTTCATTGAGAAGGTTGCCCATATTTTATTGTTTTTGGTAGAGTGAATGAGATAGAGTTATATTTTTGTAGTGACTAGAGAAGAAAAAGGAGGCCTCTGCTGCTATAAACAATGTAGATAAAACTTCATGTCGAGTAATATGTTTCAAGTTGGAAGTGTTGCTGCACTTTAGAGGTGACTGCAGGTCCACATTATTTTGACTTTACATAGAGGGAATAAATTATGAGGCTCTGACATCATATGCTTGTAGAGCGACATATAACTAAAGCTAGTAATACAGTTGTGAATTTGTATCAATTTTGGTAGTTTTTCTCTAGGTTTGAGGTAAAATTTTACAAGTTTGGAATGCAAATGACAAAGATTGCGTCTTTTTGCCAATCTAGCATAAGGTAACTATAAAGAAAACGAGCCTTTACAAATTGTCAAGGTCTCAAGGAGATTCCTGATACTTTGTTGGGGAAGTCTGAGGCACCTGTATTGTGTACAACATCAATAGACATAACTTACTGATCGATTTTGAAAAAGATTTATCAAACTAATATGATTTTGGAAACTGGTCTGTTTAAGTTAAAACTAATGCTGAAGTGCATATGCACATTATGGCAGTACATATTTGGTTCATAGCGTGCTTCTGTAGTGGGGCAGATGCTCTGATGTATATCATGATGGATAAATAGTATGCTTGGCCCTGAGCCATCTCCATGTCTCTTGTCTATGAGGCAACATTAGATTTGAAATCATAGACTTTGAGGTTTGTATATATTGTCCTAAGTGTGTGGGGGTGGGGGTGGGGGGGGGGATGATGACTTGTCCCACTCCTGAGTCCTGACTGTTTATCTTTAGGTTTACCTTCAGTTGTCCGTATTGAGTCGGAGATTTTAATAACACATTTTTCAGGTGAAGCAAATGGTTGTGGCTACATTGGCTGAAACTGGTATGAATCTAGCAGACCATGTCATCGAGGAAATTATTACCAAGGTGCTACATCAATCTTCCCTTGACTAATTTCATGATTAAATTTTTTTAAAGCACTATGCTGTTGTAATCATTCATTATGTACCCCATTGCCATTGAAATTGAATGGCTCCCACCTCGGCGGAGTTGGGCGGTCGAACTCTAATGTATGCCAACTTACTCTTGTTAGTAATACTAAAGATGTTGTTTCACATAAGAAACACACATAATTTATTGAGCCATTCAAATATTGTTTCATATTAATTTGAGATCAAAGAACTAAAATATTTGGCCCCATTGAGAATAGGCATGCACTATGTTTTCGTTGTAGCAACTTTTATCCTCTTCAAGAATGAATTGAAAACCTTTACGATACAACCGATACAATACAATGCCACTTTGTTTTTGCACTATGTTGATATCCTGAAAACCTTGTATCCTTGCTTGTTAAGGGTGAGTCTGCTTCAATCAGACACAATTTGATGTGGTTCTTGTTTTCAGAAAATCAAGTTTTGAGTTTAAAATTTCCTTCTTAGCTAAAAACTAATTTTAACTGAGGCATTCACCTCAAATAATTTCAACTATGGGATATTCTTGAATAATCTTAATCATTAGTGGGCCTTTTCCAAATTAACCTACCACCCGTTGTTACTCCTATGATTGGCTGCTTAAAATTATCTATAGAGGGAAGTAAGAGGTGGAAGGCAGGGTTTAGAAAGAAAATTTGAAACCTCTTATGACTGTTTTCTTAACATTATTTTTAGAGGCAGGTAAGAGGTGGAAGGTGAGGAATAGAGAGAAAATTGGTAAAATTAGGCACAAGAGCACCAACTATAAGAAAATAGACCTGGATGCAATTGGCAGTACAAACTAATGGCCTTATTGGTGCTAAGTAGAGCAAAAACTAATGAGGGTGAGTGTGTTAGGCAACCGCAACACAAAGTTATCAGATGGGTGCAAAGGGCAATACAAGCTAATGAGAATGGGTGTGAACACTAATGTTTAGACTTTAGAGTGCAACTAGTAGCATAAATATTGAGAAATTCAGTGACCGTCATTTTCAAGAAATTTCCGTATTTTCCTTTAAGATAATTCATTCCTTTTATTGGACCCTAAGAATATGAATAGGAAATGCACAAAATTCTATTACCACAAGTACACTTACATCAATATATAGTGAAGAAAGGACATGGAAATTAGAGAGATAAGGGAAAGAGAAATGGAGAGATAAAAAGATATTTCCATTCATGATTTCCATATGACAAACCACAGATTAATAGAAATATATTTCTTCAGGAATTTTGATATTTAACAATTTTTATTCCCTAAACTTCTTTCCCTCTATTTATATAATATCCCATAATGTTGTTACCCTTTTAAAATTAAACTTGTCCCCAAAGTTTGCAATTTAGGATGATAGATTATCAGGAAAGTTATCTTAAAAGGCCATAGCATCATAGTGCTAAAATGTGGTAATGAACATGGTGATGCAACAACCGAACACGGATAATGTGGTTGAATTACCGCCAAATATCAACCTAAATCATGAAATATCGCTTGGAACGACCTAAATGCGATTGTTTACACCTTTTTTTGATGCGGGTAATACCAATTCTGTAATTTGAAAATCTATATGATACAACTGATACGATACGATGCGACCTTATCTTTGCACTATGCTTAGCATTGACCCAACTACCATTTAAGTAGAAGTATTATCCTAATACTCGGTTTCAACATGATTTATGTAAGATTGCTTCTTTTTTTGGCTGGATTGGTCAATAGAGGTAGTAGCTTAGTTAAACCATGGTGTTTGAGGCTTTGAGCTGATACACGTGGAAAACTAGGTGGATTTTGACATGAAAGGGAAGAAAGAGCTTGTAAGCCACCTTGTCAAACTTGTCATACTTAAAAAGGCCCATAGTATTTATGTGCTAGATTGTTACACCCTTGTAGTGAAGCTTGCTTGTTTGAGCTTGAGCTATACCAAGTTACCAACTGCCTGTTTAAAAACACTATTACCTTCACACTGAAGTTTTTGAACAATCCTTTAGCTTTTTATCAAGTTCATCTTCAAATTAATTTCCAATACTTTGTGCAGAACCTTTGCTGAAACAGATACTAAACCAAGACGGTAAGATTGACAAGGAAGAATGGAGAAACCTGTTTACAGTACATCACCCACTGCTTAAAAAATATGACCTTCCAATACTTGCAGTCGTCCATCATTTGACATTTGCCATTCCATCACAAAAACTAGCATGCTGATTGTTTAATTCTTCTCTACTTTGTCGTGTCCACTTTATTGACAGGGGCATTCAATCCCCATTTCGAGCTTTGTGGTTCCATTCTCAAGGTGATGATACCAAGTTTTGATCTCGGTTTGTTTATTTATTGATTGATTTGGTCTTTACCGGCCAAATAGTATTGAGGATGATGTTTTTCCTTTTGTACAGAGGGTTTTTAAACAAGTTTTTACTCCACATTCTCTATTTTTAGCTTTCTAATCAAAGTCATGAATTGCCATTTTCCTTGATTAAAACATCCCTTTTCAAGTCTTGAAATAGGGCGCGAGGGGGGAAAAGGGCAAGTTCT